>RJWM01000821.1:129128-185860 GCA_004363535.1 Dasyprocta punctata | reverse complement strand
AAAAAAAAAAAAAAAAAAAAAAAAAAAAAAAAAAAAAAAAAAAAAAAAAAAAAAAAAAAAAAGGAAAAAAAAAAAGAAAAAGAACAAATGAAATCAGGCCCGAAGATCAATGGAACAGATTAGAAGATGCAAACACAACTCCAGACATACTTAGTCACTTTATCTTTGACAAAAATGCCAAACATTCACTGGAAGAAAGATAGCCTCTTTAGTAAATGGTGCAGGAAAAACTGGCTCTGCATATGCCGAAGATTAAAATTGGACCCATATCTTTTACCATGCAATAAACTAAATTCAGAATGAATGAAATATTGGAGCCAGAGTGGTGGTGCATGCCTTTAATCCCAGCACTCAGGAGGCTGAGGTAGAAAGAGCGTTGTGAGTTTGAGGCCAGCTTGGGCTACAATGTGAGCGCAAGGTCATCCTGAACTACGTAGTGTGATCCTGTCTCAAAAAACTAGGGCTGGGAGTTTGGCTCAGTGGCTTAAGCGCCTGCCTGGCAGGCGCAAGGATTAAAACAGAAACATTAAATCTGCTGGGATATAGAATTGGTAAAACTCTTGAAGACATTGGTGTAGGCAAAGACTTTATGAATAAAATCCCTGTCACACAGGAACTATCACAAAGAATCAATAACTGGGATTTCGTCTTACTAAAAAGCTTTTGTGCAGCAAGAAAAACCACCAACAGAGTGAAGAGACAACCCACAGTGTGGGGAAGAATATTTGCTAACTATTCCTCAGACAAAGGATTGCTGTCAAAAACATGAAGAACTCAAAAAAGTTAGACCTCTGAAATTTAAAGACCCAATCCAGAAAATGGGGATCTGAAATGAATACACACTTCTTAGATGAAGAAATACAAACAGCAAATAAATATATGAAAAAATGTTCAACATCACTTGTCATTCGAGAACTGCAGATTAAAACAACACTGAGATTCCACCTCACCCCTGGAAGAATGGCTATTATCAAAAAGAATCAACCAATAACAAATGCTGGAAGGGCTGTGAGGAAAAAAACCTTTCTCCACTGTTGGAGTGTAGACTGGTGCAACCACTGTGGAAATTGGTGTGGAGATTCCTCAAAAAACTAGAATTGGAGGTCCCAATTGACCCAGCCATTCCCCTTTTGGGTATCTTCCCAGAAGAATTAAAAACAACATACCACAGTGATATATGTGCACCCATGTTCATAGCAGCACAATTTGTAATACTTGGAAACACCCTAAATGCCCATCAACTGAGGAGTGGATAAGAAAGATGTGGTGAGCCAGGGCTTTAGCTCAGTGGTGTAAGCGCCTGCTTGGCAGGCATGAGGTTGTGAGTTCAATCCTGGGTACCAAAACAAAAAAAAGATGCGGTACTTTTATATAATGGAGTACTACTCGGCCATAAAGAAGGACGAGCTTGAGACTTTTATAGGTAAATGGATGCAACTTGTGACCATACTCATAAGTGAAATAAATCAGACTCACATGTATAAACATCATATTGTCTCCCTAGTATGAGAAGCTGAAAGAAGTAATACATGTGTGCATGAGGTAAGGTAGTTATACTGCTAATTTAGTTCATTGAAAAGAAAAGTTTGTGTTTATATTGTTGGGACAATTAAATGCAGGTATCTTGTACTCTGAGTAATTTAAAGATAACAAAAGCACTGTATTAGCCATTGTTACCCTCTAATTATCCTGTTCTGAAATTTTATTTTATTTTTCACTTTAAAATAAAATTTAAAAAAAAGAAAAGAAAAGAAATTTGTTTCCTGCTTTTCTGACTTTGTGCATCCCACCCAAGTTGGCCTGTATAGCTATATTGGCTTCTTCAGCTTCCAGGGGAAGGGCCTGATGCCCATCCGGCTCATTGCAGTGCAGGAGCACTGTATTGGGTGACATACTGTACCCCCAAGTCCTCATATACTTTTGATGGGGCTGAGTCTGGCACAGGGATTGGCAATGTGAGTGCTGCACCCACCCAGGGGTGGAGCCAATGTACAGTGTAAATAAGGCGGGTCTTCCTCTTCCCCTCTTCTGCCCTCTCTCGCCAGCGTGCCTTGCTGCTTGTGGCCGCCATGAACGGCATCCCCGCCATATCATGCTTTTTTGGAGCCAGCTAAGTACGGACTGAAACTCCTGAGAAACTGTAAGAAATAAACCTTTCCTTCCCTAATTTTGGCCGTCAGGTATTCTGTCTTGGCAACGAGTGAAAAGTAACTAAGACAAGCACCAAGGCTGCACCAGGAGAAGGGTTTTCCCTTCTAGCAACTCTGCCTCCACAATTGGGTCTAGAGGCTGTTCAAGGATACCAGCTAAACAAAGTGATTTGCTCACTTGTGCTGGATTGTTTCTGGTCTTGGGAAAGATCCTATGAGCACAGGGTACGTTTAGTCAGGATTTGACAGCTTGCTGCTCAGTGTTAAGACTGCATTACAAGTAATGAATACAGTCATTACATAGTATCCAGTCTGAGCCTCCCAGTGGGGCTTGAGCCCTACCCCTTAAAGCAACAAATCCACACAAGGTGACCTCAGTACTGCGGCTGCGCAAGCAGGATGTGGGGCAGTAGCCCAGCAGTTTGCCTGCCAGGCCTGGAAGGGCTCAGCAGGACCACTCCGCATCTCTGCAGGGGCCTCCTGTGCCTGAGCCCAGCTCTGCAGATGACAACCACAGAATCAGAACCCTGTGGACAAGAGCATCACTGTCCCCCATGCCCATCCTCTGAAGCTCCCAGGCAACCCTTTCATGAACCTCTCCTTTTCTCCTCAGAAATTGGCTTCTGGTTTACTAAGTGATATTAAGATAACCCAAAGTCCTGAATAATCACCCGGGTGGAGTGGTTGATATCCTGTTCTAGCTGCTTTCTGCCTCAGATCTTGAAGGACCCGTGACCATTGGAATGAGACATTCTTAGAAGCAGTGGATAGGAAGACCTGCTGTCCTCCCAGTGCCACTAAGTGCAATGCAAATGGAAGACACAGAATTCATTCCCTGACCAGAAGTGGGTGATCAGGAGCCAGCAGAGCAAGATGCCCCCAGCCAACAACTTCTATCTGCTCAATGAGTTACTGAGGCTCCAGCTGAACTCAGTTGAGTTCTGGCATGTGAGCCACTTTCTTTGCCTTCAAGGCTGCAATGACAGGGTGGCTCCCCCAGGTGACTGCCCTCTTTCTAATTTACCTCTGAGTTAAGGAAGAAGACATGAACTGTATCCTGAATACCAGAAAATCTGAAGCACTATTCAGGGTGTAAGCCAGGGCCCTAGACCTTTGAAGTCCTACTGGCACCGCAGAGAGACTCAGCAGCCCTGTTTCTCCCCCTTGCTACCACCAACAGAGCCATCCTACAGTCCCTTCCAGCAGAGATGCTGCTTTGAGGAAAACTCAGAAGAGCCTAATAGATAAAATGGTTACTGTCAGAAGTGGAGTCAGACTGCAACAAGCCAATTTAGGTCAGTGAAAAAAGAATCAGTCTTTGTCGCTTAAGTGTTGTTTAAGATGTTAAAATGTGTTAGGCTATTTTCTTTTGGTGTAGCATTTTACTGAGGCTAGGTCATCCTCATGAGATGCTGTACTACAACCGTGGGAACTTTTCTCCCACTCTGAAAAGGGCAGGAAGTTTCCTCCAAATTGAGCCTAGCCCATTGTTCCTTGAAGCATTCAGAAAAACAGAGAAGGGCATTTTTGGAAATCTAATCATGTTGGGTTTTTTTTTATCCTATCCTCCAAATCTAGAGTGTTACGTATAAAGCAAGACACCAGGATCTCATATAATAATGCTAGTCCATTATTCTGCAAAGATAAATAAACAAAAATGCAGTTCTGTTCTACAAATCATGTCATTTCAGAGTTCATTATATTTAGAATATTTATGGGAGGCATTGGCCATTTAAAATATCCTGCAAAGAGCCGGGTGTGGTGGCACACACCTTTAATCCCAGCACTCGAGGCTGAGGCAGGAGGATTGTAGTGAGTTCAAGATCAGCCTGGGCTACAAGAGTTCAAGGCAGACTGAACTGCATAGTGAGCCCCTGTCTCAAAAAAATAGGGCCGGGGATTTAGCTCAGTGGTGTGTGAGGTTGTAAGTTCGAACCCCGGTACCAAAAAATAAAATAAAAAAACAAAATAAAATAGAATATCCTGCAGAGGGCTATAACAGTGTTGAGGATCTGGAAGAAAGTTATGAGAAACTTAGGAGAGACGTGGTAATAGCTTTGTATTATTTCTCTAGAAAATTAAATTATGACAGTTTGTAAGAGCTAGACAGAGGTTTAAATTCTGAATAAAAAAAGCCAATATGATCAACAGTGCTCAGGCCTCAGAAATGGTGACTTCAGTCTCAAAAAATCAGAGAGAGGCTGTGTGGGCACCCATACAAATTGAGTAAAAAGGTTGACGGAATAGAAAATATTCTAAAGTATTTCCTAACTCAGAATTCTCTGCTACTGTATACTAATTACCTCCTTTATCCTATAGCAGCATTTTTAAACAGGAATTACATAGGTAGGAATTCTTTGGTTGGCACATTAAACCAACAGAAATTAATAAATGTGTTTACAATGTAGCCTATTTTTTTTTTATCATTCTGTCAGTACTACCAAAAAGGAATTTAAGGCAGTAAATGACTTATGTTGTTGGAAGAGCCAGAATTAGAGTCTAAGTTTTGTGCATTTTCTATTAAAGAATAGTAAGTGAAACAGCTCTAAGTCTCAAGGCAGGTAGTGGTGTTGCTGTTTGATTATCTGACTTACTATACATAGAAAAGGGTGCTTTTTGCTTAGTACTAAAAGCAAAATAGAAAAATCTGCTCTGGGAAAGTCTAGAGTTGTTGTTATTGCTGTTAGTGGTAGAATGATATTGCAAAAATAGGATTTTTATCCAAAACAGACCTCATGTAGCTCCATATTGTGGTACAAAGATCGTCATATAAATTTTAATCAGTTCCAACACATGATAAGACCATTTTAGAAAGCATGTAGAAAGTAGATTACACTGTTTTAGCAAGGTTGTAAGCCTCCCTGTTCACTCTGTAAGTAGCCTGGGACTTGAAAAGAATTTCTGTCTTAGAACCTTTCTGTGGAAACAAGTCATGAGTTAGCATAAATCCAGGACATATGAAGTGTTCCAGAATAGCTAGATTTAAAAAATTACTATAAAGCCTCCATTTAAAGGGAAATAGGGAATTACCTGGCGTGTATTTTATGTAGCAAACGCAAGCTGATTTGGGTCTTGTTTGTCTCATCTGCTTTGTTTGACATCAGCAGATAAAGACTGAACAAATTGAGGTTCATCTCTCTAGAAGTCCTTCCTGGACAGTCTGGCAAGGCTGCTACTGTCCAGCCTGCCTTAGCAGTGACCAGAGCACAAGAATGTAGCCTTGGGTACCCTCACATGTACTTTAACAAGCACTCTGAGTAGCTTCACCTACAGCACAGGCTGTTTGTGAAAGTAGCTGGGATAAAGAGAAAGCTCAGGCAGTACAGGGTTTACTTTGTTGGGTAAAATGCATTTAACCTTGACTGTGGGAGGGAATATTAACTGTGATTTGCTAGAATAACTCATTCAGTCATTTAAATGGTCTAGGCCCGTGCCTTCACAGTACTCCCAGGACAATAGTGGAAATGAAAAATTATGATAGGCTGAAATTTTAGGCATCCCAGGTAACCTCTGTTATCAGCGGAGATAAAAGAACGGGAATGCTGCTTTAGTCCATGTGTAGGAATGTACTGACTTGGTGTCACTTTTCCTATATCTATTAATTTGGACTGTATTCCTCCTCCTAAGGCTGCGATGCCACCTTGTCTCTCCCTGCTTCTTTTCCCTTTCCCTGCACCTAAAATACTTCCCTTCACCTGCACTCTTCCCTTCCCTTAGCCTTCTCTTCATACCTCAGTTCCGTTTGGGCAACTTCATTTCGGGCTCTTTGCATCTAACTACATACATGCCAGTAGCTTCCAACTTTCATCTAACCTTTGATCGTATTTCTACTGTCTCCTGAGCAGCTCCATCCGAATATGAATGGGACCTTCAAATTCAGCAGATCCCACCTAGACTAATTTTATTTTTCAAATCTTTTCCATCTATTTTATTTCTTGGTAAGTCACATGAAAGCTTCACAGTAGTCTAAGCCAGTAATACTGTCATTCCTCTTCACTCCCAACCCATCACAGCTAACTAATCATTAAATTATATAATTTCTGCCTTCTTAAGGCATTTTAGTTTACTTCCCTCCTCTCCATTTCCACTGTCATCAGCTCAGTTCACATTTTCAACATTTACAAGCACCAGAGAAGTCCTTTATAAATGCCTGATTGTGAGACTGTTCTACTTAAAACCTTCAATGCCTGCCATTGCTACATATGTGGGTATCTGCAGAGATTAGGAAAATAATGTATATGAGTGAAATGGACCATGTGTGACACAAGAGGGAAGAATAAGAAAATACACTCCTGACTATAGATATTCATATTCAGAATTTTGAAAGACAAATAACAAACTTAGCAGAGTCTAATTTGCCTATGAATCTCCAGTTAGTATAGCCAAGTCTAACCTACTGAGCATAAGATGCATAGCTTCTTTGCTATGGAGTATTCTTGAGATAGCAGCTTGGGACTCTCAGCTTTTGCAGAGACTGATACAACCAGTAAATCATGTTTTGTTTCTGGATCAAGATAGATAAGCACCCAGCACTCGGGAGGCTGAGGTAGGTGGAGCGTTGCGAGTTCAAGGCCGGCTTGGGCTACAACGCGAGCACAAGGCCGGCCTGAGCTACATAGTGCGACCCTGCCTCAAAAAACCAGGGCTGGGGAGTTTGGCTCAGCGACTTAAGCACCTGCCCTGGCAAGCGCAAGGTTGTGAGTTCAATCCCCAGTGCCAAAAAAAAAAAAAAAAAAAAAAATAAGCATAAAGAGTTATGTGTTTATCATGATAAGTACCTCTGTATTCATGGTAGAGGCTGTAGAGCCAAATGAAATTTTTATGGGTTTCAGTTCTTCCATGTATTTACTGTGTGGTTTTGAGCTATTTATGTAACTGCTTTGAGCCTCAGTTTCCTCCTCTGCATAAAAAAATAATGGAGTCAGAATTTTATGAGTAAGAGTACAAAATCACACAATAAATAGCATGAAATTATCTAACTCAGTGCTTGGCACAAAGTAACTTCAGTAAAAGATTACACTAAGACAGGAAAAAATTGAGAAGTGATAATAAATATAAAAAAGTCTAATTCTCCCAGCTATGACCTTCCCAGCGATTGTAGTTCTGGCCTAAAGAAGAGCAAATCTTTCAGAAGCCAACATGTAGTGAAGCAGGCAGTGGGAGTTGACAAGCACATGATTCACCCAGGTAACAAAAAAAAAAAAAATGAGAATGTAAGCCAGGTGTGGTGATGCACGCCTTTAATCCCAGCACTCGAGAGGCTGAGGCAGGAGGATCTTTGTGAGTTCGAGACCAGCCTGGGCTGCAAAGTGAGTTCAAGGCCAGCCTGAACTACACAGTGAGACTCTGTCTCAAAAAATAGGGCTGGGGATTTAGCTCAGTGTTGGAAGCACCTGCCTGGCAGGTGCAAGGTGTGAGTTCGATCCCCAGTACCAAAAAAAAAAAAAAAAAAAAATGTACCAGCCTAGCAGGGTAGCTATCTGCAAATGTAATTTAAGCCCAGGTGTTGATATTGACAAATTCATGAGAATATGGACACCACCATCATGCATAATGTATAAAGTGTGTTCTTTTTTTTCTATGTGTAAGCCTTACTTTTTTTTTTTTTTTTAGTAAATGCAACATTAAGTGAAGATTTAATTCAGAGCGGTTAGGATATGTAGAATATTTATTTTGGTTTATTATCTAAAGCAATGTAAATTTGAAGCATCAGAGGAAGGAAATAAACAGCTTAGTTTTCTTTATCAGAGCATTTGGCATGGTAAGGGAGGAGGGCTGTTAACTTTATGTTTTATTCCAGTGTACAAAATATACTAATTATATTTTTGATTGGTCCTGGAACACTACAGAAGTATTGAGGAGCTTTAATTATTCATTTAAGGGAAAGAAAATATACCATCTTGTCAGGCATTGCATATTTTTATGATTCAGTTTTGTGTTGCTGGAAATTGAATCTAGAACCTCATACTTGCTAGGCATGCACTCTACTCCTGAGCTACTATTTTGTTTCTCAGACTTTAGGTTAGTTTGCCACTTAAGGATACTTTCACTCAGTAATTTGTGTATACATCTGACATGATAGAAATAGGAAACTGAACAGCTTACAGTATGCTTTTCTGCCCTTCCAAAGAGCTGTGGTGAGGATGGATAAACTCGTATAAAACAACTGGAAATCCCTGCTGGTAGAATGACATGCACAGAACTCCTGATTGTGCTTAGAGTGGAGAGGCAGGGGAAAAAAAAAAAAAAAAAAAAGGTAGTAAGCCAGTTTGATTTAAAGGCAAGAAAAAGACTTAGATTTTCAACTTCTCACTTTGCAGCAGTCTTACCCTAGACAGACTTTCTTGCCCAGATAAATAATGCTGTGGTTTAGCAACAGCATTAATATTACACAGCTTTAATGGTAAAGTGTATGCTTAACCCTGGGTTCAAACCCCAGCATACAAAAAAGGAGAAAATGGAATATTAGAGCAAAGAGGGACTGTCTGAAAAGCGAAGCTGAAGTATTTAAGAAACAGTGTTGAGACACAGAGATAAACAAGTGCTGTATTTTCTTACAACAGTAGAATTCTTTTGGGGTTTTTTAAAGAGTATCACTAAAAAGTTGATCTAGGTAGACATAATGTTGTTTTCTAATTTGGACGTTATTCTAGTGTTTAACCATTTTATTTTTCTTAAAGAAATTATTTAATTTTGGCCAATAACTTCTGAATAATTTTCTTTTCCCTCTGTCTCTTTCTCCTATTGTACTTGTAGCTCCTCAGAGAAATTTTGAGATTGCCTTCAAGATGTTTGACCTGAATGGAGATGGAGAAGTAGACATGGAGGAGTTTGAACAGGCAAGTTGTGCTAGCGAGTTTCTTAAAATACATTAGTGTTTAAAATACATTTCATGTGCATTAGATTTAATGGAGGATTTGATAAAGTAATATCTTTACTCCTTTTAAGTCTAAAATCAATGATGAGTTTATTTCTAAGTCATTATGCTATTGTTATTAAGTGTCTAATCAAAACTGTAATAATAGCTGTCATTTGCTAAATACTTTCTGTGTAAAATTCTTTACTTTCTTTCTTTCTGTTTTTTTTTTTTTTTTTTTTTTGTACCAGGGGTTGAACTCACAACCTTGCACCTGCCAGGCAGGTGCTTAAGCCACTGAGCTAAATCCCTGGCCCTTAAAATTCTTTACTTTAGGAGCAGTTGCATACATTATATTTTATCTTCAGAACAACCTTGTAAATATAAGCATTGTCCCCATGTTACATAAATTGAGAGTCAGAGGGGTTGAGTAACTTGCTCAAGTGGACATAGCTGGAAACTCATGGATTTTGAAAAGGATTTGAAAGCTTTTGTTGTAGGGGCTGGGGATTTAGCTCAGTGGCATAAGCGCCTGCTTGGCAAGTGCGAAGTCATGAGTTCGATGCCTGGTACCAAAAAAAAAAGCGTTTGTGGTTTCCTACTTCACGCTGTTATTATATTGAAAGATTATTCAATAAATTAGGAAGATATAAAGACTTGAAATTGTTAGTGAGTGTGTTAAATTGACTCACCCTGTTCAAATACGTATTGTTTGGCAGTATATATTAATACTTTAAAATGGACATACCCTATAATCTTTTCTTTTGTTTTTCTTTTCTTTTTTTTGTTCACATTCCAAACATGTATAAACAAAGAACATGGCCTAGGTTTTCTATTTATTGGTATTCACTTCAGTATCTTGAATTCACAGACATAAGCAGTATATGACCAGAGAATTGCAAGTTCTGCAATCTCTCAATTCTCCTAAAAGTTTACTATGAGGAAATAGACAGACAACCCAAGAAAGTGTAAAATGTTCATTGCTGCTTTGTTTATAATACCAAAAGGTAGAAACAAGTTAAATGGCTATGATAAAGAATTGGTTAAATTCTATATAATAGAATGCTGTGTAGGCGTGGCACAGGCACGGATCAGGAAGCAATATGGACTGCCCTCTGAGGTCCTGATCCCAGGACCTTGGAGGAGAACGAGTAGGGCCCTTCCAGGACCCCCGCCCGGCCCGCGAGGCGCAGGCACGGATCAGGAAGCAATGTGGACTGCCCTCTGGGGTCCTGATCCCAGGACCTTGGAGGAGAACGAGTAGGACCCCTCACGGGACCCCCGCCTGGCCCGCGTGGCGCAGGCATGGATCAGGAAGCAATATGGACTGCCCTCTGGGGTCCTGATATCAGGACCTTGGAGGAGAACGAGTAGGACCCCTCGCGGGACCCCCGCCCGGCCTGCGCGGCACTGGCGCGCGGGCTTGGAATCGGGGACGAACACTAACACACACACACACACACACACACGCACACACGCACACACACACCCCCGTTAGCAACCTGCTGTTTCGGAGGTCTGGCTGGATTAATAGCAACCAAGGAACATCAACCAACTTTTGTTTTGTAGATTTGGCCAGGCCTCTGGGCAGCAACCCAAGCATCTCTTTATAGCAGACAATGTAACAAGTATGGGGGATTCTCTTCTGTCTTGTCTTTTGTTATTAATAAAATATTAAAAAAAAAAAAAAAGAATGCTGTGTAACTCTTAAAAGAATAAAAAAAATTATTGAAGAAAGTCACATTGCTCCTACATGTCTTTACATGTCAATCTGAACAGCCCCCTTAATGGTAACAATATACAATGTTGCAACCACTATGGGGGAGGGGGAAGAAAGTCACATTGCTAATGTAAGTCTGAGTAAAATCTTATTTATGGAAAATAATGCCTGAAATAATGCCTGTGCAAGTATACATACATATGCACAATTAGGTATTATGCATGTGTATATGCATATATAAACAAAAGATGTTTCAACTGTTGTCTTGTGAAAGATTAACATTTCCTATTTTATTTGTATATTTTTTGCCTTTATTATAATAAACAGATTAATTTTATAAAGGGAAAAACTCTTGAAAAATCAAATTTCTTTAAATATTCATAAGTAAATCTATTTCATAATCAAAGATGATAAAAATAAAATTCTAAAAGGTATTTAAGGTAAATAACATTGTTACAAATCTTAAGGTTTTAAGTATTATGCTTTTTTTTCTAGGACTGGGGATTGAACTGCAGGTGTTTTCTGTGATCTACACCCCCAGCCTTTTCTTATTTTTTATTTTGTGACAGAGTCTTGCTAAGGCCTAGAGTCGTGTAGGCTGGGCTTAAACTTTTAATCCTCCTGCCTCAGCCTCCCAGTGTGCTGGGATCACAGGCATGCACCATCACACCTGGCTAGTATTATGCATTTTTAATTTGGCACTTTAAAAATCATCACCCACAAAGCAGTATGTATTATTTACGTGCCATATTTTTATTATTTATTCTTACCTGCCTGGTTTTTAATTATTCTGAATAACTGATTTTATTTGCTAGTGAAGAGACAGAAGTGGTCTAAAAGCTGTAGCAATCATAGACATGCCGAACGACTTCATTTACTTAGGTAGTCCACTGTTGCTAATCCCAAAAATTACCCTTTCTCTAAGATGGAACAAATTCCCTATGTTTCTTGGAATATTATTTCATACCAACTTTGCATTTCATGAATCATTCTGGTAAATCTATTATCTGTTATAAAGATCAAGACTTTGCCTATACTTCCGCTGCTTCTCATCCCAATTAGAGAGGTAGTAATGACAAATGTGGGATTTTAAGTCTGCCAGGATGCAGAAGATATCATTGTGAAGTGAATGATTATTCTAGTTGTGTGAGAGGTGTTAAGCCACCCAAAACAAATACTCTTTCCTGAACAGAAATTTTCTAAGTGGATCCTAATCATAAAGGTGTCAGCCTTTTAGAGTCCTGGTTCTGCTCCTTGCTAGTCACTTGACCTTAAGCAAGTTATTCAACTCTGTGATGCCTCAATCTCCTAGTCTGTGGAATGAGGATAATAATGGGGCTTACCTCATAAGATTGTTGTGTACACTAAAATAGATCATTGTTGTGCAGTGTAGTCACATAGTCAATAACAGTTGTTTTTTTCTATGTTTTTCACTTTCATGATTTTTTTTTCTGGGTATGGGTTGGTTTGTTTTAGGTTCAAAGCATCATTCGCTCCCAAACCAGTATGGGTATGCGTCATAGAGATCGTCCTACTACTGGTAACACTCTCAAGTCTGGCTTATGTTCAGCCCTTACAACCTACTTTTTTGGAGCTGATCTCAAGGGGAAATTGACAATCAAGAACTTCCTTGAATTTCAGCGTAAACTTCAACATGACGTACTAAAGCTGGAGGTAGGACTTGAGGAGATCTATTGCATATGTGCATAGAGCACTGGGTTAGGAGGGCCTGTAATACTGCATTCTTTCTGTCTCTCTCCAGCTGAGATAACTGATTGGTTTGAACTTTATTGGTGATTTATGACCTAGCAGCAGGTAAGAAATGACATAGTCTGTGAAAATGTCATGGAATGATGTGGTTCTGGAACTGAAAGTCAAAAACATCTACCTTGTAAATCTTAGTTAGCTTTGCAGACCCTGCTGGAGGACACTGAAATTCAGTGTTCAGAGCAATTCTCACCCTGAGTGTGTACTCCCAATTTCATATTCATTATGTGGAAGGCACTAGAAAGTTGAGATAAGGGAACATATTAAACTTTTCTATGAAAGTTTATAGAGCTAATAACAACTGGAAATAACAAATTTTAGAACAAAAATGTGTGCTCAGAGTTGCAAAGGTGTCTCACTGTTTTGGAGGATTTATTTGCTTGCTTATCCACTCAAAGTTTAAACAGTCAAGCTGTTTAGTCCCGGGATACTACTTCCTAAAAGTATCACTGTATGTACTACAGGTATACTTATTGAATTAAGTGTTTTGAATTTATTGGCAGTTGTTTCTATTCAAAACATTCAACGGATGCCTTCTATGTGTACTTTTATCTGGAGATCAAAAATTCTCTAATTTCTTGAAATTTAAAAAAATTCCATTAGACTGCTTTTTCTTGGCCTCTTTTTCTAGTACATGCCCTACTTTAATATTACTTGGAATTTCAAAATATTAAATACTGTAACTAAAACTTGTGAAAATATTGGAAAAAAGCACTGCTTGGTTTCCAAACTATGTCCATTACTCTCTATTTTTCTTCCATTTTCTTCTGATTCTGACATTCTTCCTACCTTTTCCAACCACCAGACTCAATTAAGACAGTTTGAAAAATCACAACTGAACTCCAATTATCCATAAGAATATTGTCTGATAACCTTCATAGTCTTGGGGGAAAAACAGATGAATAATATTTAAAACCAATCAAACTTTGAAATACTTTTTACTTGTTTTTTGAATATGATGTGTGTAATATTCATAGAATTTGCCTTAAAAAAGTAATGGATTTCTACAGTGAGTCAAGCTTCTTGTGGAGGCTCTTAGAACCCCTATAATGAGTGGCAAGAACTGTATATATCGTTAAAAGTCAGTACAGTTTTACTACACTGAGGAGCAGTTTAGCTTCCTTATTCTGACTCACTTGGAACTGCTGGGTAGATAATAGCTTTCTCTGTTTAGCACAAAGCACAAGGCTAAGTAAGCATTAGGAAAGGTGACTGTGTGTCTGGATTTCAAAGGTTTTTCCCCACTGCATGTTCAACACATCAGCCTGAATCACTGAAGAGATCTGAACAAAAATTGAAGCAACAGTGATTAGCTAATCAGCTATCTTTAACCAGACGTTCAATCATAAATTAATGATAATAACTTGATTTCTAAATGTTGTGGTTGACCTGTTACTTTTGTTTAGCTATTCATAGAAGAATTTCTCTTCAGAAATACCACAGTATTCTGATTCATGCAAGTTACCTTGCCACAATAAACTGCTGCAGATAATAGAATTCAAAATAGAATTTCACAAAATGGAGAAAATGAATGCATTTAATGCATGTAGACATTAGGCTTCTAGAACTTTATTTGGAAATACTAGAGTTGGCACAGGTTGAGTATCCCTTATCCAAAATGTTTGGAACCAGGTGTTTTGGACTTTGGAATTCTTTGGATTTTGGAATATTTGCATATATATGGGAGGGTACCTTGGGAATGAGACTCATTCTTTTATGTGGGGGGCAGTTGAGACAAGGTCTCACTATGTAGTGTAGGCTGGCCTTGAACTCACTTTGTAACCCAGGCTGGCTTCGAACTCCTGGTGAACTTCCTGCCTCAGCCTCCCAAGTCCTGGGATTACAGGCATATGCCCAGCTGAAACTGTCTTTTTTTTTTTTTTTTTTTTTTTTGTGTGTGTGGCAGGGATTGAATTCACAACCTCACGCCTGCCAGGCAGGTGCTTACGCCACTGAGCTAAATCCCCGGCCCTATTGTTTGAGACAGGGTCTCACTATGCAGTTCAGGCGGGCCTTGAACTCACTTTGTAGCTCAGGCTGGTCTCAAGCTCGCGATAGTCTTACTGCCTCAGCCTTCTGAGTGCTGGGATTACAGGAGTGCACCATGAAACTCAGTCTTAATATGACATTCATTTATGTTTCTCGTATATCCTATGTTCATAACCTGAAGATAATTTTATAATTTTGTTAGTACCTACTTTTTGACTGTGACCCATCAAATGAGGTCAGGTATGGAATTTTCCACTATCATGCTAGGATTTATAAAAGCTTCTGATTCTGGAACATGTCAAATTTTAGATTTTTGGGTCTAGGGATGATCAGTATATTTTCACTAGGGATGATCAGGTACTTCTCAGGTGGTAAATTTTACTTTGTTCACTGATTTATATTTGGTTGTATTTTTATACATAAAATATACTAGAGGTGCTACAAGAGCCAATATATGGTATATAATATATATAATATATATTATATAACATATATATTATTGTAAGATACATATTATCCACACACACCAACACACACATATGTCTCAGAGTAGAGAAGAGAGAAATAGACCTTATCCAATGATTTTTGTTCTAGCATACATTCTGACTGGCCTTCTTCAGAAACATTTTAACATAATGTGGGAATAGAAATGATTTAACTTATTAATTATACAACTGTAATTTAACATAGAATATAGATCCATAAAATGTAGTTAGAGTAAAACACAAGTATTATACTTTTAATAAACTTGGACAAACAATGCAGAGGGCTGAGCAAATAACAGAATATAGATCCATAAAATGTAGAGTAAAACACAAAGTATTATATTTTTAATAAACTTTGACAAACAATGCAGAGGGCTGAGCAAATGCCAGCCTGACCACATTCTAGCCTCATGCTCATTGCTGGAGACACAAGTGGGATTTTAAAGAGAGAGAGAGCACAGGCTGTTGGGCTTTCATCCTGAGATGCCATAGAGCTGAAAGCCCACTAATGTGTTGTGTAGATTACCTGTGGGGTAGAAGCTTGTAAAGCAGGTTAGAGATTTAATACACATGTCCCTTTACATAGCAAACACCCAAATGCAGAGGAAAAAGAGATGTAAAGGTGATCCTATATAAGGTATTGTTCTAAAAAGTTCTATTGTGTTTGCCATTGATTTAGGTTATCTGTAGGCTTTGGGTCAACAGTTCCTTAGGGGAGGGGATCAGTGAACTTGTTTGTGGAGGAACCTAGCCTAACATTTAGTAAGTGCTGTTAATCCTGAACCTGTTCTTTCCATATGATGATGCAGGTCAAATGAATAAATGCCTCCATATGCCTAGCCTCCTTTTTAAAATTTCGTCAGTCATGTATCTTTCCAACTAGATTTATATGCCTTTGAAGACACGCAAATAGCAGAAAGAACATTGACTTTGGTGTCATTTAGGCCTTGGTTAAAATTTTGGTTCTACGACTTAACTGACTATGTGATATTTGATGCATTATCTGTTCTCTCAGAGCCTGATTACTTGTTTGTAAACTGAGCAATGGTTAAGTGAGATGATTTTTTTAAAAGGAAAAAATAAAAATAACAATAAATCAGAGCTTCGAAACAGGCTAATAGAGTAACAATAATTAATACATTGCATATTGATTTTTTTTTTTTTTTTTTTTTTTTTGCGGCACCAGGGATCAAACTCACAGCTTCATACCTGCTAGACAGGGGCTTCCACCACTGAGCCAAACTCCCAGCCCTAATTTTTTGAGGCAGGGTCGCACTATGTAGCTCAGGCCAGCCTTGCGCTCGCATTGTAGCCCAAGCAGGTCTCAAACTCACAACGCTTCTCCTACCTCAGCCTCCCGAGTGCTGGGATTAAAGGCGTGCGCCACCACGCCTGGCTGCATATTGATATCTTCATTGTAGTTACTCAGTACAAGAGATAGGCATGAAACACTGTCGAAACAATATTAGCACAAACCTTTCTTTTCAATGAATTAAGAGAAACTAGCTGTATAACTATCTTAACTAAAAATACGTGTATATACACAAGATAGTTAAGACAGAGATGATGTTTTGTTACAGGCTGAAATGTGTTCCTCTAAAATGTATACTCCAAGATCTCAGAATATGGTTACACTTAGATATAGGGCCTTGAAAGGCATGGTTAAGTTAAAAAGAGGCTGTTAGGGTGGCCCTGGTCTGTTCTGACTGGTTCTTTATGAGAAGAGAAGATCTGGACACACAGAGAGCCAGCAGGATGCATGTGTACAGACGGCAGTCCTGTGAAGAGGCAGCCAGAGGGCAGCCATCTGTCAGCCAAGGGGAAAAGCCTCCAAGGAAACCAACCCTGCTGGCACCTGATTCTTGGACTTAGGGCCTCCAGAACAGGGAAAAAATATATTTCTGGGTTTAAATCACCCTCGTGTAATTTTGTTATGGCAGCCATGTCACACTAGTACAAGATCATATATGTAGTACCACCTGGCATGTAACATGCCTTTAAAAAGTGTTTTCACCGTTTTTTTTTTTTTTGATGCCCCCTATCTGCCATAGCACTATGCACAGAGTAGGCGCCTTAACAGTTTACCATAGTCAAATGACTGAAAAGCCTTACTTTGACTTTGAAATTATTTTAAATAAAACTTCTGGAAAATGGCAGCAATTTTTATTCTTATGATACTTTGAATTTCACTTTTCAAAGTTTAGGTAATTTTTCTCTTCACTGACTATGAAATATAATCTAATCATATCTAGGAGGAGAATAGAAATGATTAATAGTATCTTAATACCTTTCATATGAGTTTTATAATTTCATCACTCTATCTCTATTTTTATTTCATTAGTTATATATAGTTTAAAATTTCAGATCAAGGAGATTTATTATTCCATTTAGTTATTTCTTTGTTTTCCTTAGCACAGTCGATTTGAGGGTAAAGAGAATTTTGTTTATCTGTCAAACTTAATTTGCAGAGGGCTCAGGGAAGAAGGAAAAGTTCACAAGCATTTATTGAGTGCCTCCTGTGATCCAAGCACTTTACATACATTATACGCCTCCTTTGTTTTATTTCCCACTGACTCTATCAACTTTAATGGTATTAATTCCATGTTCCAGAAACTGAAACTTGAAGAGATAAGAATCACAGAATTATTGTATGGAGTTAGGTTTCCAACTCATGTGTGTTTCACAGTGAAGTATTTCTGCTCTTTAATCTGATTAAGTTTTTGCTGTTAGTCTGAAATGATACAGGGGCTCCATTTATCTGGGTCTTGAAAATTAAGTTTGACTAACACCATGCACTAAATTAAAGTTAAAATGGATCAAAGATCTAAATATTAAAACAGAAACACTAAATCTATTGGAAGACAAGGTAGGTGAAAATCCTAAAGACATATGGGTAGGTAGAAAGTTCATGAACAAAACCCAAACTGCATGGGAAGTACTTCAAAGAATCAACAACTGGAATCTCATCTTATTAAAGTTTTTGCACATCAAAAGAAATGACCAAGAAAATAAAATGCATGAATTAGGAAAAATTTTAGCCTACTGTCCATCAGACAAAGCACATCTATCTAGAACATATAAAGAACTGAAAAAAAAAATCAGGCCTGCCAAATTCAAAGATCCAATCCAAAAATGGGCTGCTGAGATGAATACACACTTCTCAGATGAAGAAATACAAATGGCAGATAAATGTGTGAAAAAATGTTCAATATCACTGATCATCCAACACTGAGATTCCATCTCACTCCAGAAAGAATGGCTTTTATCAGGAAATCAACCAACAACGAATGCTGGAGGGGCTATGGGAAAAAAGAACCCTTCTCCACTGTTGGTGGGAGTGTAGACTGGTACAACCACTGTAGAAATCAGTGTAGAGATTCCTCAAAAAACTTAAGTTTGTTGGTCCCATTTGATCCAGCCATTCCACTTCTAGGTATTTTCCCAGAAGAATTGAAAACATCATGCCCCAGGGATATATGTGCACCCATGTTTATAGCAGCACAGTTTGTAATAGTTAAATCTTGGAAACAACCCAAATGCCCATTAACCACAGAATGGATGAAAAAAGATGTGATATTTTTATACAATGGTGTACTACTGAGTCACAAAGAAGGACAAACTCGAGACTTTCATAGGTAAATGGATGCAACTTGAGATCATACTCATAAATGAAATAAATCAGACTCGCATATGTAAACATCATATTGTCTCTCTAGTGTAAAAAACTGAAAAAGTAAGATCCAAAATGTACAGTAGATATTGTGAAAGGGGAAGAAACTGCTCCAAAGAAGAGAACAACTGGGATGTGGGAAAGGAGAAAAGATATGTGTACACACACACACACACACACACACACACGCACGCACACAGGGTAGATAATTCTACTACTCTGGGTTAGCTCATCAAAAAGAACAGTTTGTGCTTTCATTGTTTGATCATTTTTTCATGCCTGTATCTTATAATCTGAGCAACTACTTTGAACATAACAATACACAATATATTGACATTGTTAATCTCCTATTATTTTGTTTTGAAATTCTGTATCATTTTTATTCTTTTTTTGTTTTAAAATTTAAAAAAAAAAGTTTGAATTTAGGGACAAAAAAAGGCCAAGTGTTTTGAATATCCATAGTCTTATCTTCTCAATTACCACCTTTTCCTAGTTCCCTTGCTGCAGGCAGGTGCTTAAGCCACTGAGCCAAACTCCCAGCCCTGGTTTTTTTGAGATAGGGTTGCACTATGTAGTTCAGGCCGGCCTTGTGCTCACTGTATAGCCCAAGCTGGCCTTGAACTCACAACACTCCTCCTACCTCAGCCTCCCAAGTACTGGGATTAAAGGTGTACACCACTACTCCCAGCTTAGTTTGTTAAGTTTTTTAAATGTTTTAACATTCTTAATTCTGATCATATTTGTTTCATCCTACCCTTCTGTCTCTACTTGGGAACCTAAAAAACATAGATTTGAAGAAACTATCAAAAATACAAAGTTAGTTTTAAAGCCTCTTTTAAGGTTATTAAGAATTCCTTCTAAGGCTAGCAGAAACTACTAGGTTGAGTTCTTCAGAGACAGGTGCCACGTCTAATTCCAGCTAATATATTCATTGATTTTTTTTTTTTTTGAAGACTACAGCAAGATGTCAGTCAAAAGTGAAAGGTAATAGAGAATTCTTTGAAAGATTATGTTTAATTTTAATTTGGGGAAGAAGTGGTAAAAGGAGCTGTCATATCAAAAAAAAGTAAAAATTAATTTATACAAAAAAGGAAGAGTCTTAACTCCAGAATATACAACAACAACAAAAAACTGAAAAATAAGTTGGGGTTTAAACTTACTGTGCTTATTGTGTGGCCAAATTATCACATTTTTAGAAGGCATGAATATCAGTTATCTGACGCAAAGTAGGTGTAATTCGAAGAATAACAATGACTGTCTTTTATTCCCAGTCTTCAAAAAAATACTGAAGTTAACTAGATTTGTTCAGTCAGGAAGAAAAATAAAAGGGATATATAAAGAACTATGCTAATTATTCCCGTCTTTCAATAATAGAAAAAAATAAGAGGGTTAATTTTTTTTTCCCTTGCTGGGGATCAAACTCAGGGCCTCATGCATGCTAAGCAACTATTTTCCAACTGAACTGTACCTCCAACCCAGACAGGTTAATTTAGTTAAGTATTAAGGAACTTTTAAAATACTTATAACTACAAGTAGATGCTTAAAAGTGCCTAAGAAGATTCTAGAATCACCTTCTCTTTAAATGATTAAGCTAAAATTCTTTGTTTTCGTCTTGGTAAAGTGTGAAAGTAGAATTAAATCTGACTGTCTTTCCCTGATGTTAGGGCTAAAGTGTAGGACAGACCTCAGCTCCTTTGCTAACCAGAAAAGCATGGAAAAGGAGGCCAGAAAGCTTTCAACCAAACACTTGCTGGAACTAGAACATTCTGGAGAGTCCTCATAGCCCAATTTTGTTTGTTTATTTTTTGGGAAATTGACTCCATTATGTAAACTAAGAGATGACAGTTCACTCTTAATGAAATCCAAGAAACAAAATGAGGTATTCGTTGGGATTTCCCTTAATTTTGTTCTTCAACTTTTCCCTCTACAAAGAATTATTTGGACAATAATAAATTTATAGTTTCTTATTCCCTCCTTAGATGTTCTTAGCTTGAGTTTTTCATAAATCAGTAGAAAGGCTTATTATAGGGCACTTGTCTCTCTTAAGTATGGGGGGATTGGTTTGTTTGTTGGTGCTGGGAATTGAACCCAGGGCCCTCAGCCTGAACTACATCCCTAGCCTTTTTTGTTTTAAGACAAGGTTTCACTAAATTGCCTGGGGAGGGCTTAAATTTGTGATCCTCTTTCTTCAGCCTTGCAGTTCTGGCACTACACGCATGTGCCACCATGTCCTTTTTTTTTTTTTTTTTAAGGTGTTTTTAACTGTGACAAACCAAGTATGTGTTTAAAGTTTCTTTTAAAAGGCAATACTGGAGGCTGAGACAGGAGGATCGTTGCAAGTTCAAGACCAGCCTGGGCTACAAAGTGAGCTCAAGGCCAGCCTGAACTACTTAGTGAGACCCTGTCTCAAAAAAAAAAAGTTTAAAAGACAGTACCTACTGGGATAACAGTAATAACACTCTCCACTGCAGTAAATGGCATTTGGATCAGTAACCTGATCCGTACAGCTAGTAATCTGTCTTTCACTGGGGAACCAAGGTTGTTTTTTTTTTTTTTTAAGAAATAATCATTGCTTTAAAAAAAGGGCTGAAGATCTAGCTCAGCGGCCTAAGTGCCTGCCTAGCGCAAGGTTGTGAATTCAATTCCCGGTACCCAAGGAGGAAGAAAAGGGTACTGTATACGTGAAAGAATTTAATATTGTTGTGTCTTTTTTTTTTTCTCCCCCCTCTTCCCCATCCCTGTCCTCTCCTCTCCTTTCTTCTTCTCTCTTGATAGGTTGTACTATGTTGCCCAAGCTGACCTCAAACTCCTGGGTGCAAGTAATTTTCCTGCCCTAGTCTCCTTAGTACCTGGGGCTATAGACATGTACCACTGTATCTTGTTGTGGGCATAATTCTTAAAAGACATTAGCACTTCTGAATTTGACCTTTCAGATTGACCATTAGAGTACAGAAAACTGAAGAAGAAAAAAAGAAAAAAGTGCAGAAAACTGTTAGAAATTGGTATTTTTCCTTGCTTTTCAGATAACTTTGCAATTTCAAAGTCAATGTTGTGTTAGTGATACCTTTATAATCTTTGGCAGTTTCCAGTTTTTTTCTGTCATCAAATATCTTTAAAATTACATTCGAAGTACATTTTAAACTGGCCACAGGAAAAAAAAGGAGCTCATAAATAAATCATGAAGATCTGATCTTTCTCCAGGGGAAACTTTCCTTGAATCTATCATTCAAGTAGTCTTAGCAACTATTTTTTTGTGGAACACAAGTGCTTCTCAGCTTGTGAATGAGCTATGTACCAATGTTTAAGACATCTATAGGTCATTTATTTGGAATTCAGGCAAGGTTAAATTTTTAGTATCACGTACAACAGGATATTTAACTCAATACAGTTGGGATGCAATATAATAAAATGAAAAGTAGTATAAATGATTTATATAAATTTATAGTTTGGTGTTTACACATACTCTTCTACCTGCAGCAATCTACAGGTGTAGATCTATAGCAGTCTCAAACATTTTAACAAAAGTTTGATTATATACCATATAATGAAAAATACAAACCAACATTTCTTTCTTTTTTTTTTTCTTTTTTTTGTGGCACCAGGGATCGAACTTACAACCTTGCACCTGCCAGGGCAGGCGCTTAAGCCACTGAGCCGAACTCCCAGCCCTAGTTTTTTGACGCAGGGTCTCACTATGTAGCTCAGGCTGGTCTTGTGCTCATGTTGTAGCCCAAGCCGGCCTCGAACTCACAATGCTTCTCCTACCTCAGCCTCCTGAGTGCTGGGATTAAAGGCGTGCGCCACCATGCCCAGCTCTAGCCAACATTTCTTGAGCATTTACCATGAGCCCAGCATTACTTTAAGTGCTTTATTATGGCTTATTTGATCTTCACAACATGAAGTTGGTATTATAATTATCCATGTTTAACAGGTGGGAAACTGAAGTACAGGGAGGCTAAATAATTTGCCAAGGTCTCGTGTGAATGAAAGATGGGGCCGTAGCCAGGCATGATGGTACACACTTGTAATCTCAGGCTCTGCGAGGGTGAGGTAGAAGGATTCCAAGTTTGACCCCATCCTGGGCAACTTAGCAAGTCCCTGTCTCTAAATAAGACATACAAAAAGGGCCAGGGATGTGGCTCAGTGTAAAAGCCCAGAGTTCAATCCCTAGTACCACAAAATAAAGAAACATGGGCTGAAATTTGATTCCCAGCAGTCTGGCTCTTAACTACTAACCTAATACTACTTTCTAAGAATGGTACTAAATGTTCAGGATACAAAGATGAACAAGACATTGTTCCACCCCCTAGAGGCTCACAAAGTGAAAATGAGTGAACCAGAAAATTTTTTTGCATTGTTGTACATAATGCACAGTGGTAGAGGTGTGTATATGGTACACTGAGGGTATAAACTGGGATATGAGAGGGCAGGGAACTGCTCAGGGTTATTTCCCAGAGGTGGCATTATGGAAGTTAACACTAACTTGAAATGTATTCTATCTGAAGAATAGGGAAGGTAATTTTCATTTGCTCTTTGTTCAGATGAGAAGAAGCAAGGGAGCACCAAGTAACACTGGGACTGGAGCCAGGAGAGAGTGATAGAGAAAATGACCTTTCTTATCAAGTTTGTCCCAGACCAGGCTTGAATCAATGTGTCCTCTAGGTGTTCTTGTATTGGTAAAGGGACCCTGCACCTTCAAGGACAGCTCTGCAGTTATGATTTTTTTTTTTAAAAAGTGAAAATTAGGGGGCAGAATCAAAGATGAAACATTTTGTCCTGGTTCCTCCAAGACCTAGCTAGGCCTCTAGAAGCAGATCAAATTGGGCCACTCAGTCAGACTTAGAATGAAGAAGCTTAACTAAAATGTCTAAGGTATCTGAGTACCTCTCTCTCTCTTTTTCTCTCTCTCTCTCCCTCTCTTTCAGACTGGTCTTTGTATTTTTGTTCCTCTTCTAGCCATCTTTAGCTGCAGGTGCCTTTCAGAATTATAGTCTTTAGATTATATTGGGAAATTTTCTTCAAAAATAGCTTTAACCTCTAGTCTTTAACCTCTAGTCCAGAGCCTTAGAGGAGTCTAGACAATGTCTCAGGAATCAGAGCCAACTTTGCAGTAATTTGCAAATAAATAATGCATTACATACAGCTTGTTGAATTCATATTCTGAGCAAATGCCACTTCGGAGGGTCATATATTATCAGGTTATTAGCCTCTGAATGCAGTTAATAGCACAAAAATGATTATCAAGTCTCTTTCATTTCTCATTATTTTTCTTATTGAATGCATTTTCTTTCTTCCCACCTATACTCTTCTTGTTTTATATCAATCTACCACGACATTACATGACGTGATACATTAGCATGAATTTTTTTCATGTTAAAACTTTAGTCATTTCTTAGCACTAGAGAGAGAAAAAAACCTATGCAAAATAGAAGAAACAAAAAATGCATTTGGGGGAAAGAACAACTTCAAAGAAAGGAAGAAAGAAAAGGTGGTACCTCTGGGAAGATCAAACCAGAAGACAACAGCCGGGGATGAGGGTTTTGTGTGCTGTTGGAGCATGTGGGTGCTAAGAGCCGCACAGGGAACTACTGCAGAGTAGAAGAAAGAAGTATGGTCAGGTTGGAATCTTTAGAAGGATCACCCTAGAAGCACTGTATAGATTAGCAGAGAGGGAAAACCTACATAGTTAGTATATTTGTCCAAGGGAAAAATAAAAAGGTGGTCTTGAGAAAGAGCAGAGAGGTAGTTTGAAAGATTCTCTGGTGTTTTTCAGTTGGTTTGAAAGCATGGAGTTCAGGTAATGCCCCTCACTGAGGTAAGAGACTAGAAAAATAGGTTTATAAAAAGGAATGTGTTGCGTTCTGTTTGGGCTATTTTGAGTTTGAGGTATTTATGGGCCTCTCAGAAGATTGGTCTAGAAGTAGTTGAGTGTACAGATTTGCATTCAGACCAGTGATATGGTTAAGATAGAAATGTAGGATTCAGCACATAGGAGTTCGTAGCTGCAGTGGGAACTGATGGGCTCATTCAAGTACAGTGTATTCACCTGATGTGTTAGTCAGCTTTTTTTTTTTTAAATACCTGAGAAAAACAACTTTACAAGTGAGAAAGACTTATTTTGGCTGATGGTTACAGAGGTTTCAGTTCATGGTCGACTGGCTCCCAGACAGAAATATCATGGCAGAGGGTGTGCAGAACCTCAGAAAAAAAGCTCAGAGCTGAAAAAGAGCCCAAGAGGAAGGGGCCTAAACTGGACCAGAGAGGGAGTCGGGTCACATGCCCATGGTCTACTCCCTTCCCTGAACCCCATCTCTTGGTTCTGTTACCTTCCAGTAATACCATCAAATTACAGTCTCATCAGTGAATTGATCCACTTGGTGAAGTTAGGGGCTGGGGATATGGCTCAGCAGTACAGCGCCTGCCTGGCAAGCACAAGGTCCAGAGTTCGATTTCTGGCGTACACACAAAAAAGGAATATTTTGCACTTGATGAAGTTAAAGAGTCCTCATGATCCAACACTTCCCAGAAAGCCCAGCGGCTGGCAACCAAGTCTTCAGCACATGAGTTTTAGGGACATTTCAAATCCAAACCACAACACCTAAAGAAGAAAAAAGTCACCAGGGATAAAAATGCTGGCCTCGTGTTTATGCTGTACAGAATGGAGAAAGAGGAGCCTCAAAAAGATGGTGTCAGCTGGATCACCTTTGGTCCAGCTAGGGCGGTATAGTACAAGAAGTGATCAAAAACTACAGTGAAGCTGGGGATTTAGCTCAGTGGCCTAAGCGCCTGCCTGCCAGGCACAAGGTTGTGAGTTCGATCCCCAGTACAAAAAAAAAAAAAAGAAACAAATTGGGCATGGTGGCACCACACCTATAATCCAAGCACTTGGGAGACAGGCAGGAGGATTGCTGTGAGTTCAAAGCCAGCCTGGGCTACATAGTAAGTTCAAACTCAGTTTGAACTGCATAGCAAGACCTTCTCTCTAAAAAAAAAAAAAAAGAAAAAGAAAAAAAAGAAAGAAAGAAAAAGAAAGTAGCAAGCATGATGGGTGGGATAAGTGTGTTTGAAGTAAAAGGCAGGATTTTTGAAGGGAATTATTGTCAACATATCATTTATTGTAATAGGTTTTTTTAGTTAAATAACACCATATCTTTGTATCTCAGGCTTTACTAGAGTAAAGGAATGAGGAAACTGATGGTACTGGTGAGAGTTTTAAACAACTACAAGAAGTGTTTTCAGGCTTAGCATCACATCCTTAGAGCAGCCTTCCCTGGCCGTCTTATTTTTATTTATTTATTTATTTATTTTTTTTTTTTTTTTGCGGCACCGAGGATCAAACTGGCAGCCTCACACCTGCCAGACAGGTGCTTAAGTCACTGAGCCAAACTCCCAGCTCTAGTTTTTTGAGGGAGGGTCGCACTGTGTAGCTCAGGCCGGCCTTGTGCTCGCGTTGTAGCCCAAGCCGACCTGGAACTCAAAATGCTCCACCTACCTCAGCCTCCCGAGTGTTGGGATTAAAGGCTGGCCATCTTATTTAAAATTGGCTCTTTCCCCTATCCAAAGGTTTGTGAGACAATGAATTGTCTGACAAGTTCACCTTTTTATCCCTTGGACACGTTTAGCTCAGAGTAGGTACACAATAAATATTTGTCAGAAAAATAATCAGTGTACGAGGGCCGGGAGTTTGGCTCAGTGGCTTAAGCGCCTGTCTGGCAGGCACGAGGTTATGAGTTTGATCCCCAGTGCCGCAAAAAAAAAAAAAAAAAAAAAAAAAAAAAAAAAAAAAAAAAAAAAAAAAAAAAAAAAAAAAAAAAAAAAAAAAAAAAAAAAAAAAAAAATCAGTATACAGTAATATTTGTATTTTTAAAAAATGGATCTGAGGCCAGGCGTGGTGGTGCATGCCTTTAATCCCAGCACTCTGGAGGCTGAGGTAGGTGAAGCGTTGTGAGTTCAAGGCCGCCATGGGCTACAACGTGAGTGCAAGGCTGGCCTGAGCTACATAGATCGACCCTGCCTCAAAAAACTAGGCTGGCAGTTTGGCTCAGTGGCTTAAGCGCCTGTCTGGCAGGCTTGAGGCTGTGAGTTTGATCCCTGGTGCCACAAAAAAAATAAATAGATAAATAAAATTTAAAAATGAAAATGGATCTGAATTTGAATTTTACTACTCTTTTTACCTTTTTTATGTGGAGTTGAGATAATACCAACCTCACAGACTGATGAGGAACACTTTCTGAGGCAAGAAAGCCCTCAGCACAGTAGCTGATAGACTTTCGAGGACTTGCTCATTTGTTCAGTCACCCGTGACCACTCATTGTCATCTTACTGTTGACTGGTGCACTGCTCTATAGAGTACCTTCCAGAGACTGCTGGTATCTCCTGCACCCTTTGTATCATTGGAAGATGAAATGAAAGAAGAATCGGTGATCTGTACTCCTGGCATCTCATCCGTTCTTGGTAGTCTTTGCAGCTCTGTAGCCTTTAAAGTTTGAAAGTCTTCCAGAAAACTGCCAACTACACAGTCATTATGTTGATTAGATTTTTAATCCCAAGTCAGTGATTCACAGTATATCTAACTAGAAAAATAAATGAAGTGTATTAAACTCATTGAGCTAGAAGATATCAATCAGTGAGATGTTTTGGTAATATTTTTTACATTTCCATGTGAATATATCATAGAGCATATCAGAAATTAAGGATGAGTCAGGCACAGTGGAGACCGCCTGTAGCCCTGGCTGCTTAGGAGGCGAAGAGGAAGATCATTTGAGCCTACAACTTCAGACCAGCCTGGACAACATAGCGAGACCCTGTCTCTAAAATAAACAGCAATATAAGAAATTAAGAAAAAAATTAGTTTCCTTGAATACACAATTTGAATTGGTCACTTTCTGTTTGTTGAACATCATATATAGAATCATTAATGTAAAATGTTACTGTCATTACTGCTAAGGTTGTTAATGTGCTACTGTTCTTTCAGCATAGGAATGGTTTTCATGAAAATTCTATACTATTAAGGTTGACAAAGAGTAAACTAAGATTTTTTTTTCTCTTTTTTTTTTTTGTACCAGTTGAGCTCACAACCTTGCTATAGTGTTGCGGAAAATTTTCCAAACCAAGCCAAACCAAACCAAACCAAAAGGAAGACTCCTTGCACCAAGGAGATGAGATGGCAGCATTTAATCTTTATACCAGCGGACTGTTGGAGTTCTCTCCAGTGGACAGTTGCAGGGATAATTCCTCCCTAGCAACGGCCCTGAATCAGGGAGGAGTTTAGTCTATATAGAATTAGTAGTGGGAGGTACAAAACAAGTGACCAAATGTTAACATGATTGGTTACATACATTGAATCCATATATTGACAGACAGGCTGGGCTTGAAACAATAGAAACATTCTGGGAACCAGCGGAGGGGTCTCTTACAGAATGACTGTACTTGAGGCCGTTGCCGTAATATAGGAATTGTTCCAGAGAGAGAGACTTGACTGAATGAAAGTGGTTAAGGACATTACCATAATATAGGTGTTGTTACAGAGAGAGATTTGACTGAATGAGCACAGGTCAGCCCAAAGTGCCTTAAGATGTAGGCAATAGCTCTGACATTGTCGGGGTCAATTGAATTTACCAGAGATGGCAGAACAGCAAGTTGGTCAGTCTTCCAATTAATCATGAAATATCTATAAATTTGTTATTTTGCCCCAACAACAGCAAATCTTACCTGTGTAGTAGGGTTTTTCTTATGGTGACTATGATCTCTCTGTCTCTGTCTCTCTGCTGTTGGAGGTGAATTAAAGTTAATAGGGTTAATTCATTTTAACAGCTGCTCTTGTCCAAAGTAACATGGCCGAGACTCCAGATCTCGTATTGATGACACCACCAGTAGACATTCGTGCTATGACTCTAACGATTCTTTTTATTTTTTTTTGTGGCACTGGGGATCAAACTCACAGCCTCACACCTGCCAGATAGGCACTTAAGCCACTGAGCCAAACTCCCAGCCCTAGTTTTTTGAGGCAGGGTCGCACTATGTAGCTCAGGTCGGCCTTGAGCTCGCATTGTAGCCCAAGCCGGCCTTGAGCTCGCATTGTAGCCCAAGCCGGCCTCGAACTCACAATGCTCCTCCTACCTCAGCCTCCCGAGTGCTAGGATTAAAGGCGTGCGCCCAGTTTAACGATTCTTCATGTTGGAAGTATGACGGTTTCTAACCCCTTTCCTCTGGAAAACTAAAAGACTACATGTCTATGTTAGCTAACCATTATTGCATGAGAAATTACTGTACAGTTGAACAGTTTAAAGCAACAAACAGCCGGGCATGGTAGCTCACACCTGTAATCCCAGCACTCGGGAGACTGAGGCAGGAGGATTGTTATGAGTTTGAGACCAGCCTGAGCTGCAAAGTGAGCTCAGGGCAAGCCGAACTGCATAGCAAGACCCTGTCTCAAAAAAACAAAACAAAACGAAACAAAAAGACAACAAACATATCGTTTCTAAGGGACAAGAATCTAGAAGCAGCTTGGGTGAATCGTCCTGCCTGTCCTGCATGTGGTTGTGATCAAGATGTCAGCCAAAACTACAGCCCACAAACAACATGACTAAGCTGGATCTTCTATGCTCACTCACATTGCCAGAGGCCAGAGGCTGCAGTTCCTCCTCTGGGCTTCTTTAGTGGCTCCTCTTGACTTGCATGGCAGATGGATTCCCACAGAGCAGGGAAAGTTTGACCAAAGGGAAAGCTGCACTTCCTGGTATAAACTAATCGCAGAAGTGACTACCATTGCTTCTACTGTATTGTTTTGGTAACACAATACCGATCCTGGTTCATTGTGGGAGAGGATTATACAAGTATGTGGGACCCATATAAATGCTAAGCAGTGATTATGCATTTGCTGTACAGACCAGAAATCTGAATGAGAAAAGAGAAGGAAAAAAAAGTGTGGGACTGGGAATTTAGCTCAGTGGCATAAGCACCTGCCTGGCAAGCACGAGGTCATGAGTTCAATTCCTGGTACAAAAAAAAAAGCCAGGCATGCTTGCACACACCTGTAATTCCAGCACTCGAGAGGCTGAGGCAGGAGGATCCTTACGAATTTGAGACCACCCTAGGCTACAAAATGAGCTCAAGGCCAGCATGAACTGCATAGTGAGACCCTGTCTCAAAAAGACAAAAAGGAAAAGAAAAAAAAAGTGTGAATATTAGGAGTGGAGTAGAGGAACAACGGGGTGCATCTGTATATGGGCCCCCATGCACGTGTGCACATACACCTTCCAAGAGTTCAAGTCTGGCCATTGGAAGGCTGTGCCAAGCCCATTCTGGTAATATCCTTTCTCCATTATTGCTGTCTCGTGGACCTAGCACCATCCACCCCTTTCCCAGCAGTTTGTCTTTATACCCAGTGATGATTTTATTTTAGAGGCCTCATTGCCTTTCTGTACCAGCTGGCACTGCTCAGGGGCACTGCAGTCCTCCCCCGCAAGTTTCATAAGCTTCAAATCTGGTGAATAAAGAGGTGCACCGCCTGCTCTTCTCTCCCAGAGGATACTCTCTTCCTATTAGGTTTTAAGCACCAGCTGTCACCAGTTTTGGCCATCATCATATATACCTGTCGCCACATCCTTGTGGTGCAGACTACCCAAGAACGTCTTATATTCCAGGCCCAGCCCCTTCCATCTCAAGAAATACGTCCTCCTAGGCAGCTTTTAAATGGATGCTTCCACCAGGCACGTTAGCACATGCCTGTAATCCCACCACTCAGGAGACTGAGGCAGTAGGATCACTGCAAGTTCAAGGCCAGCCTGGGTTGCATAGTGAACTCAAGGCCAGCCTGAACTACACACCAGACCCTGTCTCAAAAAAAATTGATGCTTCCAAATCTCTAGGATTCAATTTTTTTCCAGGGAGTAGAGATTTAGTCCTTGTGATGCTATGTACTGTGGTTTATTGGTTCTGTTAGTCTCAGAAGTATTGGACATTTTAAATAAATGTCATTTTACAACAGAAACAGTGTGGTGTATCTTAGTTTCTGTGATTGTAATTTGTTCCCTCAATTTGAGGGAAAAAAGGTCCATTGTGAAAGAACTCTATAGTTTTTTTCTGTAGTATTTTATATCCAGTTTGGAAAATTACCACTGTGACATAGTGGCAGTGTGTTTTAAACCCAGAAATTCTTGTTTTACTCCAGATTTAAGGAATTATGTTCTCATGAGGTGAAATATGATACGTATACAAACACCTGAATGATGTCTCATTTATTTATTTATTTATTTATTTATTTTGCGGCACCAGGGATCGAACTCACAGCCTCCCACCTGCCAGACAGGCGCTTAAGCTGCTGAGCCAAACTCCCAGCCCTGGTTTTTTTGAGGCAGAGTCGCACTATGTAGCTCAGGCCGGCCTTGTGCTCGCGTTGTAGCCCAAGCCGGCCTTGAACTCACAACACTCGACCTACCTCAGCCTCCCAAATGCTGGGATTAAAGTCGTGCGCCACCACGCCCGGCTGATGTGTCATTTAATAAGGGCCCTCTGAGTATTTGTAACTTTTTGTTTCTTTGGTCTAGTAATTTTGAACTTTACTTGAAATAGTAGCACAAACTAGCTACTCTTTGGTTCTACTCATAATTTCCATTTATTCATTTAAATATAAACTCAGACCCATCTGTGGTATTAATCCAAAAAAAGGAAAAATGTCTGCTGTACATCAAGAATTCCCCTATCCGCCGGGCGTGGTGGCGCACGCCTTTAATCCCAGCACTCGGGAGGCTGAGGTAGGCGGAGTGTTGTGAGTTCGAGGCCTGCTTGGGCTACAACGCGAGCGCAAGGCCGACCTGAGCTACACAGTGCGACCCTGCCTCAAAAAACCAGGGCCGGGAGTTTGGCTCAGCGGCTTACGCGCCTGTCAGGCAGGCGCGAGGTTGTGAGGTTGATCCCCGGTGCCGCAAAAAAAAAAAAAAAAAAAAAAACAGAATTCCCCTATCCACTTACACTGAAGTAGACGTTTCACAAAATTCCTAGCATTTCTCATTAAGTAATTATCAGGCTGAGTTTGATTGAGGTTAGTTTTTAAATTTGAATATAAAGTGATGCTAGAATTTTCTTTTTTCCTCTACCAGAAGAGGTTAATTAAAACTATCTTAGTTTATCCCTACAACTTGTCTTAAAGAATACTGGGGTGTATATGCTTTTGTTGCCTGGGGATATGAATTAAGATTTGTTTGTTTGCTTGCTTGCTTGCTTATTTGCTTATAGTACTGGGTATTGAACTCAGGGCCTTCGTACTGAGCTACATTCTCCAGCCCTATTTTATTTTATTTTATTTTATTTATTTTATTTATTTTTTAGAAAAGGGCTCACAAAGTGACTATGCAGTGTGAGATTGAATTTGGGAGTGTCCTTCCTCAGCCTCTCAGAATGCTAGCATTATAAGCATACCATCACACCCATCTTGAGTTAGGTGTTATAGTTTACTATTCTTTTTCTTTCTAGTGCTGGGCATTGAACTCAGGGCCAGCCCCCTGCTAGGCAAACAGTACCACTGAGCAGCATCCCCAGCCCCTGTAGTTCCCTTTTAATATGTCTTTATGACCTGACAGGGTTACGATAGCAGAGGGAGCAATCTCTTTGCTTTTCCTCTTTGGTGAGTGTGTATAACCTCAAATGTGATGTTAATGTGTTTTTGCATCCATTTCCTGCCAGAGAGAAATAATAAATTGTGGAGTCATTTGATCCAGTGTGTATACTAAGTCCATTAATTTGTGCATGCAATCATTAACTCCCCAAAGCTATTCACATTTTACATATACTCTGTCAACCGTGCCCAGGAGTTTACTCTGACTAGTGAAACATAATTAATTTCAAACTGGCATAATGGGACATCGCCTTCCAGTCCTCTAAACCAGCTTTTTAGAGGTTGTCGAAAAAGACTTCCCTTCCACCCAGCTGTACCAGTAGTCACCAGGTCCATTTCTTAGAGGACTTGCTCAATGGGGCAGCTCCTAAGAGCAGAGTTAAAGTTGCATGATTTCAGTAAATGAATACTTCTAGGCTATAATTAGTGTGTATCAAACCTTAGTTACAGGATAGCTTCAAATGTTTGAAATATCTGCCTCTCTCTGCCAATGTTAGCTGGTAAATATGTGACAAAAGAACATACCATTTTCTCCATTATTACCATGGTGGTATGATTTTAGTGTATTTAATTGATTGACTCTGATGTAAAGTACTGAGTAACTTTCTCTCTGCCTCCAAAATAAAAGCACTGTGACATGGTCTTGGCCTCATGTTTCTGTGGTGCTGCAAAGCCATGCATAGCTTGTCCACCCTGTAGACGATACGAGGAGTGTTACTGCCTTGCAGCTGCATGACAGCCAGCAGGGAAACAGTGGGTTATTTGACCTGTAGTAAAGAATGGAATTGGGAATCACTAATGTTAATGTCTTTGTCTTCCTTACTATATCCAGCTCTTCAGATCAACTACCCTGGAAAGTCAGGGATCTCTGTTATTTTTGAGCATTCTAGGAGATATTGGGAGCAGCTTCTTTAGTAGTTGGCACTGTTCATACTACCTCATACTGATTGTTCACACTGATGTATTGGCTATTGCAAGTCTGCTGAGACCCCAAGAAGAAAAGACATTTAGAGCAATTTACGGATTAAAGTATGATTTCAAACATAAGAACATTCTTTGAAGTACACTGTACTTTTTCTTCACATCATTTAATTATATAATCACCCCATTGTTTGTTTAATACCTGCCTCTAAATACTCCATGAGAACTTTGGAGGAGTGTTGGACTCGCCATTATGTCCTTAGTGCCTGGCACATCACCTGGCACAAATAGTGTTTGTGGGTTTTTTTTTTTTTTTTGGTCAGTACCGGGGCTCAAACTCACAACCTCGTGCCTGCCAAGCAGGCGCTTAAGCCACTGAGCCAATCTCCCAGCCCTACAAATAGTGTTTGTGAATAGTATCTGTGTTAGTCAGCTTTCTGTCACTGTGACAAAATACCTGAGAAAAATACCTTAAGGGAGAAAGAGTTTATTTTGGCTCATGGTTTCAGAGGTTTCAGTCCATGGTTACCTGGTTCCATTACTCATCATGGTAGAAGAGTGTAGTGGAGGAAAGCTGCCCACTTAGTACCAGCCAAGAAGCAGTATGTAGGAGACAGCCAGAAAGAAAGGGGCCAGGAGTCAAATATAGTCCCTGGGTCACACCCCCATGACCCACTTCCTTCAACTAGGCCCTATCTCCTGTTTCCATTGTTGGAACCCTTGCAATAATGCTGTCAAATTATGACTTCAACAATAGATTAACCCACTTGATGAATTTAAGAGTCTTCATGATCCATCACTTCTCAAACGACCATCAGCAGCCAAGTCTTCAACACAGTGAGTGACGGGGCATTTTGGATCCTAACCATAAAGTGTTGAATTAATAAATATCTCTTCAGATGTGAACAAAAGCCTGAGGAAGGTACACACACATGTGTGTACACACCCTAGCATCCTTTGTGGTACAGTTTGGACCAGGGTATCGGGCACCTTTTGGGGTATCAGAAATTGTCAGCAGTTCCCTCTTCTCCAAGTTCTTGTTTACTGCACCTCCCGCACACAGATGTGAGCTTCTGCCTCCATGTTTGTACTCTGTCATGCATCCTGCTTCTCTCTGTTAGCTACATATACTGGGAGTGGTCATGCAACCCAATTTGGACCTGTCAGAATTTCTTCACAGGAAATGTGAAATCGTAACTAGTTTACTGTATCATGTAAACCAGAGCTCCAGGATAGCTGTCTCCCATCCACTGTGCAGACTAAGAAGCACAGGGGAATAAACCTGGCAGAAAACAAGGACTGAAGCAGCTGCTGTAAGGCAGCGAGACCGAGAGTCTTGCCCTCTTCCCGGCATTCAGTCCTTTCACATTAATGGGCTACTTTTATCTCCTGGGATTCCTCAATTTCTTTAATGCTAAGTCTGGCTTGGCTTGGTTTTTATTATTTGTATACAGCCAAAAAGAAGTCTTGCTGCAACTAGAAAAACTAAGAACAATGACCTCAGTACGTGTCTGACTGTATGAGAGGAGACTGTGTGGTCACTAAACCCATAGAGACTACAAACTTCAGGTGACTTTCAGATGCCCACAAACAAAAATGACAATTAGTAAAATCTTAATTAGCTTGATGACTTTGAAAGTAAAAGCAAGCTGGACACAGTAGCACGTCCCTGTAACCCCAGATATTGGGAAGGCTAAGTCAAGAGGATCACGAGTTCAAGGCCAGCCTGTGCAAGTTAGCAAGACCCTCTCTCAAAATGACCCTGTCTCAAAAAATGAAAAGGACTGTGGATGTAGCTCAGGGGTGGAGCACTTACTTTACATGTGAGAGGCATTGGGTTTCATCACCAGAATCACCAAAAAAAAGCAATCTCAGTGCTGAGAAATTTAACACATTGCTTGACTTGATGGTTTCTCCTTGGGACTGAAAAATTTAATTGGCCAGCTGGGGACCCATAGGTTACCAAAATACTAAGTCCCGCAAGTTCTGTTTTTTGCAATAGTCATCGAAAGAGCTTAGTGACTTTCCTATTCTTGGGGTGGAGGGAGATATTTTCTTTCTTTTCTTAATGAAAGACAAATGGTACTGATACAGTCTGCCCCACTGTACAGTCTGGCTTCCACCCAGCTGTGTTTGTACGATTTCTTATTTGTATGGCAAAGCTTTAGTGAAGTACGTGTTTCTGAGCCTCAAGTCCCCACCTTGTCAGTCAACTTAACCTGAATTTTAATTTCTATACATTGTGTTTTACTCTCTAGCTGTTTTTCTATTCTTAAAAAACTGGTACTTTCCAATGGAAATATTCCATAATAACTAGTGAGAATGAGCTCATTGCCTGTGCAGTGGCTTTCTGAATGGTCAGAATTAAATAACTGATAAATTTAAGACAGTCTGGGCAGAAGGTAGGTGTGGCTCAGTGGTAGAGTGTATTCTCAGCATGCTTGAGGTTGCTTTTAATCTCCAACACTTCTGAAACAAACAAACAAACAAAAAAGATTAAACCAATCATTCATTCAGTCATTGCATTCAATCATTGTAAGAAGTGAGATCAGCTGAGGTTTGAATGCTGAAGCCAAAGAATAGAATGTTTTGCTAATCTTACAGATAGTATCCTCAAATGGTAGCTTTTTAGTACAGGTAAAAATTTCAGAACATGCAAATTAATATTTAGTGTAGCTCATACATATAAAAACAACCATTTTATTGTTTTAATATACTAAGTAAACCTTTGTTTCTCTCTTAATAGCTATCTGTCTTTTGTAAAACACAGCAAGTTACCATGATGTATTCCTTGAACAAGGCCATTTTTCTAACTGAGCCACAATTGATTTTTTCATGTCTTGGATCTGTGACATTGTTCCTGTAGAAAACTTCAAGTAATAACTATTTTTACTGGCTATAAACTAGCAGTTTAACTTATAATTAACTACCAAGGTTTTTTACCCTAATTTATTAAAACATGTATTCTTATATGATCTGACAGTCAACCGCTAATCATTTATTTGTAGAAACAATATTACACAATTTTGTCATGGGTATAATCAGGCCAGCAATATGTATATATATATTCAGGTAAAATCCACCAGACTATGCTGTAGGCACTGCCCTATTAACTCTTGAAATCTCAGGTCCCTGCTGTAAGTGGGAGTAATAGCTGTTAGGCCTATTTTAAAGGTTAGTATGAGACTGTACTGAGAGAGAAATAAAAAGCATTTTTTACATTATTATCTCATGCACCATTAATCTATGCCCTGTGTGTAGTAAATGTAGGGCTTCTAGTTTATTCTTACAGCTCCTGTTTCCATAAACATTTTGTAGAATTCTAGTTTTTATAAAGAAAGTGAGTTTTCCATGCCCTCAGCATAATTTCACTTCTGCCCATCTGTTTTTCTTCTTTTCTCATAAACATGGAAAATATTCATGTGGAGAGTGGAAAGAAAAAGATTAAAAGAATCACTTAGTTGTAGTTTTTCCTTTCTCAGTCTTTTTCTGTGTTATCTTCAAATTGACAAAAAAATTTTTTCTGTTTAAATAGAGCTGAATTTAACTGAAGCTAAGTGTGATCCCAAAGCTATTATTATTTGTAGCTAACATTCATTGTTATTAATATCATTGTTAATTAAGTAGCATACATTTACTGAGCTCTTTTTTTTTTTTTTTTTTTTTGTGGCTTCAGGGAACGAACTCACAACGTCACACCTGCCAGACAGGTGCTTAGGCTGCTGAGCCAAACTCCTGGCCCTAGTTTTTTGAGGCAGGGTCTCACTATGTAGCTCAGGCCGGCTTTGTGCTCGCATTGTAGCCCAAGCTGGCCTCGAACTTGCAATGCTCCTCCTACCTCAGCCTCCTGAGTGCTGGGATTAAAGGCGTGCATCATCATGCCTGGCTCATTTACTGAGCCCTTAATATGTGCCAAGTTGTATACTACTGTATTTTATTAAATCTTAAAAATAAATATAGATAACATAAACCATCGTTTTATCACCACAAAAAACTTACGCTGGGCTGGGAATGTATCTCAACAACACAGCACCTGTCTGGCAAGCGCAAAGGCATGAGTTTGATTGCCAGTACCAAAAAAAAAAAAAATTACTTCTGTTGAGTAAACCATGACAAAATGCTTTCTTTGCAGTAAAAATATTTAGTTAGCATCTATTAAAATACTCCTTTAGACCTGAATCTTCATTATATGTTTTTATATATATTATGTATGCATAAAAAGAAAATACAAGCAAAATATTTAAGTTGGTCTAAAATTTCTTTGCACTCAGAATCCAACTTTTCTGAATTTCTTTTTGACTCTGAATCATTAATATTTGTGTTTCCCCCACATTGTTGTCCTTTGGGCTATCCCGATCATTGATGATACGGCATTTCTTAAAGGAATGCCCCACTGTTATCTGGGATTTTCTTCCAATTCGCTGGTGCCCATTCTGCAAGCTTCGACTGCAGGTTAATGCTAGTAATATCACAGTTACTGCCTAAACAAATGCAGTTGTAAGAAGCATATTGATTTCAGAGCTATTTAAATCTAAAAAATATAGTAAATGTACCTTGGGAAAGATGAGGATAATTATTTCACATGTTGTCTAATTTAACATTCACACTAATCCCAAGAGGAAGTACCATTATTATATTCATTTTATAAATGAGGAATGTGTGAGGCATGGTGATACATGGCCATAGTCACAGCTACTTGGAGACTGAGGTAGGAAGATCACTTGAGCCCAGTAAGTCAATATGAGTATAGTAAACTTAGCAAGACCCTATCTCAAAAATAAAAATTATAGGTGAGGAAACCAAGGCTTGGAAAGGTTCAGTAGATTGCCCATAAGTACACAGTTGGTATGTGGCTGAGAAAAAACCCAAACCCAAGTCTGTCTGACTGCAAATCCTATATTCTTGCCACTGTCCTGTACTGGCGTTATGTAATCTTCCCAGAGAACTAAAAGAGTATATAACACTATGTAAAGTATTTCCCAGAGGTTACCAACCTAGAATTTTACCAAATAAAGACTTAAAGACCTTACACAAGTATATTCCAGTGAATACAATATATTGCTTATTTTCTGTCCTTTTGCTTTTTTGTTTTCTTTTTTTCTGGTTCTGGGGATCAAATCAGGACTTGACACATGCTAAACAAGTGCTCCACTGCTGAGCTATACCCTAAGCCTTGCCAACTGGGTATAGATCCTATGATTCCAAGTTCTTACTTAACTGAGTGGGTCCCTCTGTGTTTTGATAAAAAATACTGTCGTTTTCCTAATGGGCTACAATGTGACACTAATGATTTCCGGACACCTGCCATGGCTTGAATTTTATAAAAATTGGTGACATGGTAGTGTTTTCTAATATTGAGTGACAGAAAAAGGAGAACTTTATTGATGGATATTTTTGTTTTGTTTTGTTTTCATTTAAATGAATAAATGCTGGGCATGGTGGCGCGCACCTTTAATCCCAGCACTCGGGAGGCTGAGGCAGGAGGAGCGTTGTGAGTTCGAGGCCGACTTGGGCTACAGCACGAGCGCAAGCCTGGCCTGAACTACATAGTGCGACCCTGCCTCAAAAAAAAGCAGGGCTGGGAATTTGGCTCAGTGGCTTAAGCGCTTGCCCTGGCAGGTGCAAGGTTGTGAGTTCAATCCCCAGTGCCGCAAAAAAAAAAAAAAAAAAAATAATAATAATAATAATAAAATAAATAAATAAACGAATACATGTACCTGCTATTCTCACCTAATGTATCATTCTAGCATGGTTTTAGACTCTGAGGATAAATTGTTTTGGCCCGCAGACTCTGGCATTGCCTATCTTGGCATTGCCAAACCTCACATATGCTTGTTGATTTACTTAATGGTTTTTATTGCTTCTTTTAGTCTTGTTAGATGCGAGCTGAATATTACTGAGAAGTTTTATGTATAAGTGATCTCACCAAAAGGAAGTAGAACTTCGTAGCACAAAGACCTATAATCAGTAGTCTTCTTGAAACTTTAGGAGCAATATTGGAATTTTTTTCCCTGGGAACTAATATCAATTCTAAAGAGTGGTACAGACCTCCTTAGGTATTTGAGAATGTGGGCTGAAAAGTATATCATGTACTCCTGTTAGATGATAAATACAGAATGAAATGGTAGGAGAATTTTATAAATGAGAGAAAGACTTAAATCAGTCAGTCAAAATTATTCATGAACATACGCTATGTATCCTAGGTCTCTGTGTGACACAGTTAAAAACTACAAAGCATAGACTATTCCTTCAAGAAGTATATAATGAAAAAATTAAATTTAAAATAGTATATAATGTTGTATGAGAGAGACACTTTCAAAAAATAAAGCATAAACTAACTGAGCATGATAGCGCACACCTGTAATCCCAGCTTCTCAGGAGGCTGAGGCAGGGAAATCATGAGTCCAAGACCACCCTGGGCAACTTAGTGAGATCCTGTCTCAGAAGTGGCTGGGATGTAGCTTAATGGAAGGTCCTAGGTTCAATTCCCATTTTGAATGAAGGAATGAATGAATGAATGCAAGGGAGAGAAGGGGGGGAGGGAGGGAGAAAGGAAGGAAGGGAGACAGGCAGGCAGGCAGGCAAGCAAGCAAAGTATACTCTTGTATTAGGTTTAGACTTTACCTACTGTTAAAGTTCAGAAGATTCAAGAATGTCAGATGTGTTTTGAAATCTTGAATAGGGCCATGAAGTTCAGAGGGACAGGGTTTGTACAAGTAGATGAAGGGGAACAACATCCCAGACAGGAAAAATGACATAAAGAAAAATGACCTAAGTGCTTAGCATAAAATAAGTCTTCGTCTAGAGCTATGAGTTATTCCAAGTCCTGTCACAGCTGGTAAAAGCCTCCTTTGGAACACAGTCTAAAATTGATTAGATTCTCCTTGCTATAAAAGGTTTTTATGTTTATTTTTTTTTGCTATGAAAAGCATTAAGCTCATGATAAGCACAGTTTGGGAAGTTTCTATCCTATGTTCTGGTGAGTCAGCTAATCAGCATCATGCCTACTAGAAATGTATATACCCTCCTTGTTTCTATTAAACAGACCTTAATATTCTGATCATCATTTTGACATTTAAACTTAGAGACTTTTCTCTCCTTATCGATTTTCTCCCTTTATCAATAGTGGTGACAGGTTGAGACACTTTTACCTCTGTGTCCAAGATTGCTTTTGAAAGGTATTTGACCTGGCCAGGAGGCTGAGGCAGGAGTATCAATGTAAGTTCGAGGCCAGCCTGGGCTACATAGTGAGTTCAAGGCCAGCCTGGACTACATAGCAAGACCCTGTCTCAAAAACCAAACCAAACAAAACAAAAAAATAAAGTTATTTGACTTGGCTTTTTTTCACTTTTATTTTTATTTTTCTTTATTCTGTCACTCACTGTGATGAAGAAAGGATCAATAACGAATCACCAAGCCTAATGTAAATTGTATTATCATCATCATCATCATCATCATCATCATCATTATTGTTTCTTAACAACTTTTACATCAGCCACTGCCTTGCACAATTTGCCACACCTTTAAGTAACACAAGCTCACCAAATCTGGCATAAGGGTTATTAGATATTGAGCAATAAATAAGTTAAGTCTCCAACTCTGTTATGAATGCTGTTGACAAGCTGTCAGCACTGCTAGGACAAATAGAGTGTGGGAATTTATTGTGTTTTTGCTTAGACTGTAGATCCCAAGCACTCTGCAGAAATGATGGAGTCAGAGGAAAGCAAACTGACATTCGGGGAAGAAAAAATAGTAGTTCACTTTCCTATTGCAACTAGTCCTCTGATCTTACCTCCTAAAATTGGACCTTTCGTACTTTTTTTTCCTACAGTTTCTTTCTAAAACTCTTGTGATCTCACATGAAAAGAAAAGTGTCCTTGAACTCTGAATAATGTTGGACCTTTCAAATCTCAGAGGAATATATAATGCAAAGTGAGGACTTTTTGTGTTACTGAAAGCAAAAATTGGATAGAATAAGATCTACTGCTTGTTAAAAGAGTTATTTTAAAGGAAAAATAGCTTAAAATTTTTAGTAATTTCATGTGGAAACATTAATAGATTGGATTATTAAGTAATAATTTCATCAGAGTTTAAAGCGTCTTACTGATCAAGTTTCAAAGGAAACATAATGTTTTGTATAATTTAAGTATATTTAACTCACTGCTATTGAGTTAGTGTATAGAAAGCACATTGGTACCTCGGTTCACAAACTCAGTTCTCTCCATGATTCTGGTCACAAAACAAACTGGACGAGAACTGAATTAAATTTCCCCATAAGGTCAACATTAAACCTAACCATTGAAGTTGTTTCGGTTCTCATTCAACTCAGTTTGCGACCAGAATCAATAGAAGAATCAGGTTTATGAACTGAGGCACCACTACACTGAACAGAATCTGGCACATAAGTGCCATATAAGTGTTTGTTGTCGTAAGTGATAGAATATAGATTATTTCTTAACAATTTAGGGACTTTTTCTAAACAAGGATAGTAGCCCTTTTAGGTTTTCTTTTCTTTAGAATTGAACTGTTATTTTTTTTCTTGATTTTTTTCCCCTAACTCTACACATTTAAACAGAGATGAAGGAAATTAGCTGGACTGAATTTACCTGAGATTTTTCTCACAAGGAGTTTAATTAGGATTAAATGACCCAATCTCATTCTAGTTTAAATTCCAATACATGTGAGTGAACTAAAGGTGGTCTACCACTGAGCTACAACCCCAGCCCATTTTATTTCATGTTATGTTATGTTCTTATTTTATTGTTATTTTATATTATTATGTTACTTTATTTTATATTTTTTTTTCCTCCAGTACTGGAACTGAATCCAGCTGAATAGTGACATCTTTTTTTTTTTTTTTTTTTTTTTTTTCTGGCACCGGAGATTGAGCTCACAACCTTGTGCCTGTCAGACAGGCGCTTAAGTCACTGAGCCAAACTCCCGGCCCTGGTTTTTTTGAGGCAGGGTCGCACTGTGTAGCTCAAGCCGGCCTTGCGCTCGCGTCGTGGCCCAAGCCGACCTCGAACTCACAACATTCCTCCTACCTCAGCCTCCCAAGTGCTGGGATTAAAGGCATGCGCCACCACGCCCGGCTGAATAGTGACATCTTGTCTTGAAAAACACTCCAAAGGAGTGTGGGTGTGGTGGCTCATGCCTGTAATTCCAGCACTCGGGAGGCTGAGGCAGGAGGATTGCTGTGAGTTCTGAATCATCCTGGGCTAGAAGTTGAGTTCAAGGCCAGCCTGAACTGCATAGTGAAACCCTGTCTCAAAAGACAAAACAAAACAAAGCAAAACACATCCCAAAAGAGAGTAGACTGGCACAACCACTGTAGAAATCAGTGTAAAGATTCCTCAAAAAACTAAAACTGAGGTTCATTCAACCCAGCTATTCCCCTTCTTCATATTTTTCTGAAAGAATTAAAAACATCACACCACTGTGACATATGCAGACCCATTTTAATAGCAGCACAGTTTGTAGTAGCTAAGTCTTAGAAATAACCTAAATGTCCATCAACTGATGAGTGAATAAAAAAGATTTTTTTTTTTTAGTACAGTGGAGTACTACTCTGCCATTAGAGAAGGATGGACTTGAGATATTTCTAGGTAAATGGATGAACCTTGAGACCATACTCTTAAGTGAAATACATCAGACACATTTAAATATTGTATTGTTTCTCTGGTGTGAGGAACTGAATGGATAAATAAGGACCAAAGTGTATACTGGATGTCTTAGTTACTATTCTTGTTGCTGAGACAAAATACCTGACACCCAAAAGTTAAAGGGGGAAAAGGTTAGCTCACAGTTTGTAAAGGTTTCAGTTCATAATCAGCTGGCTCCAAGACAGGATAGCACATGGCAAAAAGTCAGCAGTTCATGGTGGCAGAGGACAGCAAAAGAAATGAGAGAGAGCAAGACAAGCCTCTTTCTGTCCCTTATAAATATATCCAGTCTACTGGAATTAGAGTGATGCCAATCCAATCAGTGGACTGATCCAGCAATCACCACCCTTAATCACAGCTCCCTTAATCCCAGCATTGCACTGTGAATCAGTCACACACTCTAGATTCAGCCACCTCTGAAAAACCCTATGACCACATGAGACTTTGTGGGAGCATCTTGGCACAAACTATAACACTAAATATTATCAAATAGAAAATGTTAAAATGGGAAGGTTAACTAGGAAGAGAAAAGGGGAAAAGAAGGGAAAAGAAAAAATGAGAAAAGAAGGAAAAAATAGAAACGAAGCTTTTGTAAATAAGGAGGGAAAGAGGAGGTGAAGGGAGGGAAGAGGAATGGGAAAAAAAGATTAATATACATCACGTGCAGATACAAATTTCTTATGATAAACATTATCATTATGTATATGTAAAATGTACCAATAAAATTAATTTCTTTAAAAAAACAAAAAATAATAAAATATGGAAACTCGCTGGGTGTGGTGGCAAATGCTAGCACTCGGGAGGCTAAGGTAGGAGGAGCATTGTGAGTTCGAGGCCGGCTTGGGCTACAACATGAGCGCGAGGCTGGCCTGAGCTACATAGTGTGACCCTGCTTCTAAAAACTAGGGCGGGGAGTTTGGTTCAGTGGCTTTAGTGCCTGTCTGGCAGGCATGAGGTTGTGAGTTCGATCCCTGGTGCCACAAAATAAAAGAAAGAAGCAAACTCTAGGCCAGTATTTAATTAGCATCTTACCTAACCAGGAAAGTATTCTTAAATATAAACCAGTGAAAAAAAGATCTGTACATTTGGCTTTAATAAAGATTTAAACCAGGCATTGTGGTACACACCTATAATCTTAGCACTCAGGAGGGTGAGGCAGAAGGATTGCCACAAGTAACAAATTTTTAAAAATAAAGATTTAAGGATTCTACACATAGAATAGATTTAAACAAAAATAATTTTTTGAGACAGGGTATTGCTATGTAGTTTAGGATGACCTTGAACTTACTGTGTAGCCCAGGCCAGCCTTGAACTCACAGCAACCCTCCTGCCTCAGCCTCCTAAGTGCTGGAATTATAGGCATGCACCACTATACCCAGCTTCTACAAAAAATTTAGCTGTGGACAAAACAACTTGCAATATATTAATGAAGAGCAAGTATTTTTAATCTTAAGTATTCACATTCCTTTTTTAAAAAATAGAGAACATAAAAAAATTCACAGAGGAAGAAATAGAAATGACCAATGCACATGTTAGAAAAACGACTCAGTCATGAAAAAAATATTAAAATGAGTTACCATTTTTTCTTTAGTAAAACTTTTTACTATCATACTTAATGTTGTTGAGGGTACTGAGAAATATGTATTTTTGTACTACTAGTGGGATTGTAAACTGATACATTTTTTAAGAAATTAATTTTGCAAAGTATATTAAGAGCATTAAGGGTTTATATCTATGTACCACATTTGCACCCAGGAGATAGCAAACAGTTAAGTCTGACAGTAGCAAGGGCTGGTGGAGATGTGAAGCAATGGGAATTCTTAATGAGCTGATAAAAGTGTTGAGGTAGGGCTAGGGTATGGCTCAGTGGTAGAGTGATTGCCTAGTATGCATGAGGCCCTGAGTTCAATCAAGAACTGAAGTGCTTGGGAACATAATCATTACTTTAAAATGCCAACCATTCCACTCCTAGATTCATAGTCTAGACTCAACTCTTATTCCTTTTTCTCCAAGACACTTATACAAGAATGTACATAATTGACTGGGGAGGTACCTCAGTGGTAGAGCATGTGCTTAGCATGCATAAGAGCTGGGTTTAATCCCCAGTACCAGCAAGAAAAAAAATTTTAAAAGAAAAAGAATATTTTTTTTTTTTTTTTTGCAGCACTGGGGATTGAACTCACAACCTAGTGCTTGCCAGGGCAGGCGCTTAAGCCGCTGAGCCAAACTCCCCAGCCCTGGTTTTTTTGAGGCAGTGTCGCACTATGTAGCTCAGGCCGGCCTTGCGCTCGCGTTGTAGCCCAAGCCGGCCTCGAACTCACAACGCTCCACCTACCTCAGCCTCCCGAGTGCTGGGATTAAAGGCGTGCGCCACCATGCCCGGCTCCTAGCAAAAGAATATTTATAACAGCTTTTTAATGGCACAAAGCTGACAGTAACTCGGAAGTCCTTTGGATAGAGGAAACTAATAAAACAGTTCTATTTTCTTTTTCTTTTTTCTTTTTTTTTTTTTCTCCCTAAATCAGCACACATTTTTTGATTTTTGTTTTGTTTTGTTTTGTTTTGTTTTTGAGGCACGGGGGATCAAACTCAGCCTAATGCCTGCCAGACAGGAGCTTAAGCCACTGAGCCAAACTCCCAGCTCTAGTTTTTTTGAGGCAGGGTCGCACTATGTAGCTCAGGCCAGCCTTGCGCTCACTCGCGTTGTAGCCCAGGCCAGTCTCTTAACTCACAATGCTCCGCCTACCTCAGCCTCCTGAGTGCTGGGATTAAAGGCACGCCTAGCTAGCAGCACATGTTTTTTAACAGTACTATTTTCAGAACAATAGAAATCAAAAGAAGCACAGCTAAATATGTCACTGTGGATGAATCTAAAAACTGTAATGTTAGGGCCAGGCATGGTGGCTCATGCCAGTAATTCCAGCACTCAGGAGGCTGAGGCAAGAGGTTTGCCATGAGTTCAAGGCCAGCCTGGACTACATAGTGAGTTCAAGACCTGACTGAACTACACAGTGAGATCCTGTTTCAAAAAAAAAAAAAAAAATCTGGCAGTTCAGTTTGATATTCTAGAATTTCATGGTCCAAGTCTCTAATGGATTGTTTTGGCCCCTCCATTCCAAATTGTAGACCTTCTTCCTTACCTTGCCAAAAGACACCCAGATTAGTGTTGACAGGGAAGATGCCTCTTATATTTAAAGATCAAGAAAGTTCAGGCTGTTGCAATCTGGCATAGAGTTCTGCAGTGCCCTCATCTAATTGCAGAAACAAAGACTTTGATTCAAACTAAGAAATATGTATGTCGTGCCCAGTGGAGGTGAGTTTATAGTAGAGAACATTGCCTATGATCAGTTTTTCTTTTGATAGACATAATAAACAGGGAGATTCCTGACAGAAGCAACAGTGGCATGGTTAAGATTTCAAAAGCCACATCTGTCAGATTGAAAAATGTAGATGTACTCAGCTCAGTGACTTGAAATTACTATGCAGTCTCTTATCAGGCAGTTTAGAAAATAGAAATAACCTATCAAGAAATTTATCATTCTGAAACAAAGGAAGGGTCTACTCCGAGGGCCAAAGTCTGCTGAAAAGTGATTTTATGAAGCAGAACAAGATTGAAGTTTACATTTGTTGTAACACATTAATCCCAAAAGTCTTTAATAAATGAAGCTCCACGTGAAGATACTGATGTCATTTTCTTTTTTACTATTTTTTAACTTTCATTTTGGCCTTTGACTGCAATGTATATTTTCTTCTCTTCCTGGCTTCCTGGCTTCCTCAAATCATTTCATAAAGACATGTGTGGACCATCTGTCCTTCCAAAAGGCTATCCCGTCTCTCCACAAGGGGCAGGGGTGGGAGTGAGAGGCAAGTGTGAATAGAAAGCCTAGAAAAATCTTGCAGTTTTTTGGCTCTTCTTTTCTGGCCCTTCTTTACCTGTCCTGCAGCCCCCTGGGGACCCACAGGGAAACAACAGCTTGTATCCATTTGCAAATGCAACAGTGGCTGCCGAAGGGAAAGTGCTAGGCTGCTCAGCTTTCCTTCTAACCACAGAAAAGTGACCCAGATGGTGTGTGCTATGCTGGAATGCACACATTCTGTACCATGGGATCAAATAGAATGGAGTTGCTTCATTGTTATTAAAGTGGAACCTGAGAATGCCTGTAATCCCAGCACTCAGGAGGCTGAGGCAGGAAAATTGTCACAAGTTTGAGACCAGCCTGTGTTACAAAGTGAACTCAAGGCCAGCCTGAACTGCATAGTGAGACTCTGTCTGAAAAAAAAAAGAAAAATAAAAAGTGCAACGTGAGAGATCCCAACGTCAGTGGAGCATACATTTAGCTAAGTAAAATGCAAGCCAATGATTCAGATTGCTTCCAGTAATTTTGCAATAACCTGTCTTTCCCAAAGGCCCTCCCCTGACCTTGGGGGTTGAGTGCATGCACACAGCACTCTGGGAGAGAACCCACAGGATTGTCAAGACTTAATATATATACTTGATCCCTAGAGCTATGCAAGGTCTAGCTATTTCCCTTGGAATTTTAACCTCAAAACGATGCTTAAGATAACTGTCCTCCCTAGGGCTGGGGATATAGCTCAGTGGCACAGTGCCTGCCTGGCAAGTGTGAGGTCATAAGTTCAGTTACAGATACCAAAAAAAAAAAAAAAAACCACCCTGAAAGATAACCATTCTCAAAATTCCTTAGCCTTAGTACAGACCGTCTTCAGTTTGAAATGCTAAATCAGTGGGACATTTAGTTCATACTGTTTCTGTGTGGCACCTTCTAGCCATGTTTAAGACCTCAGAAAAAGGCAGGACACATAGCACAGTGATAGTGCACTTGCCTAGCATGTACAAGGCTATGTTCAATCTCCAGCACTGTCAAAAAACAGAACAAAACAACCTAAAATAAAGCAGTCTTGCCTCAGAGGACCCTACAAACCTAAACAGAGAGTTCCTACCCAAAGTCAAATTACAGAGCTAAAGTAATGAGCTTTGGAGTGAGCTGTACTACACAGATGAGCTGAATTTTATAACTTTTAAACCCTTTCAGTTCCAGTTACTTAAAAATAATAAAAAGAGAATAAAAATAAGATCCATTATCAAAAGCTAAGCCTGAGTTTTCAAAGAACAGTAGTGAAAATGCCAGTTTGAACATTGAACTTGTTACTTGGGGATCTCCACTAAAAACTCTTTACTGCTTTTGATACATAACAGCAGAAAAACTTTGTCTCTATGGGGAAAAGAATATTAAGGCCTTCATGAGCTTTGAGCAAGCTGTAGCGGCTGCCAGTGTTGTGAACAAAAAGCCTTTCAGCCTCGAATCTAATGGGACAGAACTGAAAACTCATCTAATGTAAACACCCGGGATTGCCCCACAGCTGTGAAATCCTCCAGCTTGGGAGAAGGAACACTCAGTCCTTAAAGCCTGGTCTGGAGAGCAAGAGCCACAGCTTATTTCAAGAGAAGCCCCTGGATGCACTGTGTAACTGCAACTTTTGTCCAGGTGTCGCATTTCACTGGAAATCTTTTTTTTTTTTTTTTTTTTGGTACTTGGTATCAAACTCAAAACCTCACGCCTGCCAGGCAGGCGCTTATACCACTAAGCTAAGTCCCCAGCCCTATTTTTTGAGACAGGGTCTCACTATGCAGTTCAGGCTAGCCTTGAACTCACTTTGTAGCCTAGGCTGGTCTTGGACTCACAATGATCCTCCTGCCTCAGCCTCCCGAGTGCTGGGATTATAGGTGTGCACCATCATGCCTGGCTTGGAAATCTGTTTTAAACACTGCAGAAAGTATGCCCGTTTTCCAAATTCTGTCAGTTTTGTGTTTTCTTTCAGGATAGTAAATTAAGCCATAAATCAAACTACAATTGAATCCAGAAAACTTTTGGTATTGTCAAAAATTAATCAGCTCTACAGAAGTGATGGTTGACAAACATGAAATATTGAGTGGTTGAGTTGAAAAAGAGGCTTTCACTTAATATTGATGATGTTGATTTCTTTGCAGATAGTTAGGCTTCTCACTGAAATATGATTTATAAGCCCCATGGCTGTGTTAGTTTATAGAAAACAACATAGTCTAATCCCAGTGCTCAGGAGGCTGAGGTAGGAGCAGTTCTACAAATTTGAGACCAGCCTGGGATATATAGTGAGTTCAAGACCAACCTACACTACAAATGGAAACTCTGTCTCAAAACCGTACAGCCAGACGTGATGGCCGTGCCTGTGATCCCAGCACTCAGAAGACTGAGGCAGGAGGATCACTGCATGTTCCAGGCCAGCCTCGTCTACAAAGTGAATTCAAGGCCAGCCTGAACTGCATAGCAAAATCCTGTCTCAAAAAAGATTGATTAACTAATTTATTAATGGAAACTATTTTAAAAAACAAACCATACGGGTTGCATGTGTACTACTGCTTAGAAGCAAGAAACAGTGTGATGTTGAGAGTTGTTAGATCCACACAGGGACTAATTTGAGCCTCAGCTCTGCCACATGTAGCTGTGTATCCCCTCAGTTTCCTCATCTGCTGAGTAGAACTAACAGCTGTGTGTAGGAGTATTTGCGATAATCCTAGCAATCTGAGAGGCCGAGGAAGGAAGCTTGCAAGTTTGAGCCCTGATCTTTGCTTCTTTGTAGTTTTTTTCAGCTCTTGCTGGAAATTGTAGCTCAGAAATACAGCCCCAGCCATCAGCTATGTTTTGCCATCTAACACAGTTGCGCCATGTCAAAATAGTTTCCATTTTACTCCAAGAATGCTGTTTCTGCTTCCTTCCCAGTTTGAACGCCATGACCCTGTGGATGGAAGAATAACTGAGAGGCAGTTTGGTGGCATGCTGCTGGCTTACAGTGGAGTGCAGTCCAAGAAACTGACTGCCATGCAGAAGCAGCTCAAGAAGCACTTCAAAGATGGAAAGGTAGGTTGCTTTGGCTTGAGGAAGGAAAGAAACTGTAGGAATAGCTGGTTGTTGCAAAGGTACCAAGCTAACAATGAGAGAGTGTCATGAACCAAGGAGTACAACTAATTCATCCACATATTTGATACCTAAAGAGAGAGAAAACCGAGCAGCAGGCAAGGAAGAGGAGAGAGTTCAATCATCCCAGATTTCTTATTCAGGCAAAGGGTGGTACCATTCACTGAGATTGAGAATTTCAAAGAAGAGGCTAGTTTGGATGAGACGGTAAAGAGTTGCAGTTGTGGATATCTTGTATTTAAGATACCAGGGGACTATTAAGTATATAATCAATAAGTACCTGGATATTTATCAGTACACTGTTAGAGTTAAAACCATGGGAATGGAAGAGATTTCCTAAGGTGAGTATTATACAGAAGAAGAAGAAAATATATGTGGACTAAGGAAAGAACCCACTGGAACACTAACATTTTAGCAACTAAGGAAATCTAGAAGATCCAGAGAAAGATACTAGAGAGAATAGTGAAATCAAAGCCAAGGAAGAGAGTGTTCAGGAGCTGAGGATTCTAGTATCACATGTGACAGAGGATAAATGATAAAAATTAAAACATCTGTTGGTTTTGGTGAAATGGAAGCAACTGGTAACCTTTAGGGAGAACTGTCTCTTTGCAGAGGTCCAGTTGACACGCATGTTTGATGAGAAGTAAGGAAAGATAGAAAAGAAGCAGAAGAAGGAAGAAAAGGCCCTAGACAGAGTGACATAGCATCTGCAAAAACTCTGAGGCATCTATTCTGGCTGCCATAACAAAATACGATAGGCTGAGTGGTTTTAACAACAGAAATTTATTTTTGCACAGTTCTGGAAGCTGTGTGAACTCACATCAGCTTTCATATACACATAGAAAAAGAAAGGGAGTGTTTTGGCATTTTTCTTTTGAGGACACTAACCCTATTGCATTAGGGCTCACCTCAGTGGCCATATTTAGCCTTATTTCTTTGGAGTCCCCATCTCCAAAGACAGACATACAGAGGATTAAAGCTGCAACACATCAGTTTAGGGAGGAAAGATGGAGATACAAACAATCAGCAGGAAACACAAAGCTGACAAACACGAGGAACTGAAAGGGAGTTAGTGTGGGCCGAGAATATTGAGCAAGGAGGGGAATGGCCTGAGTTAGATCAGAGACTTGAGCCATGCATGGAAGCAGTGTGCATAGTTTATTCACAATGCAGCAAGAAGCTACTAAAGGATCAAGCAATGAAATGCCATGGTTGTGTACGTATTTAAAGAGACACCCTGTAGAAAGGAGCAGGCACAGAGGCTCAAAGACACATTATAAGGTTGTTAAAGAATTCGAGGGGGTGATGTAGTCTTTTGAGCTGGTGCAGGAAAACAGAAGGACAGATGGTTGAACTGAGTCAGTATTGGGGTTCTTGCTGGTGTCTAGGATGAGCAAAGTAAATTCTTTCAACAATTGAAAGATTAGGCCTCTAAAAGGTCACACACATGCATGGACACACACACGCACACACACACACACAGCAGTGCTTAGGCTAAAGTAGACAACAGATCTTCTTATTCCCAAGCCCAGTACCCTTTCCACTGAATAGCGATTACCATTTAACCATGACCAGAAGACTGATCTGGCACCAGAAGTGTTCTACAAGGTCACCACGGTAGTGTGGTATAGTAGACACGAAACTTCTTAGAAGACCTGAGCTCAGGTCCTGATCAAAGCTGTCTGTGGTCATTATAGACAAATCACTCAATCTTATGGCCTCAGGAATTGAGAAGTTTGTCCTAGTTGCTTGCTATAAGGACCGTTCTACCTTTAAAGATTCAATACCTGAACAGAAGAAATAGGCTAGCTAGTATTTGTCCCAGTTTTCCCAAACTTCGTGCAGTGAATCGCATTGCCCCAAGTTGGTGGAGAGCCCTTCTCTGCCAGACTTTTTTGTCCTTGTCTTGGGTGTTGGAAAGCTGAAAGGAACGCTGAGCCAGATGTTGAGTACGGCTGAGGGCAGAGTGGGCTCTGGGAGATGTCAGCTTCTGTGAATTCAGTCCAGTCTTTCCCGCAGCAGGCATTCTCTTATCTGTGGGGGAAACTTGTCATTAATAGAAAATGACAGAGAAAAATATTTCTCTCCCACAGAGCACTTCTATACTACCAGTACCTGATGTATGTCTGCTGGAAATTGTAATTTCAGAAACTTGATTACTGGTGTTTAGGTGGATTATTCTTTTAAGCCCCTTTGCTGGAAGCACGGAGTTTGCATTAAGAAACATTTCTTCCTTTTGATCAGACTTACTTTTAAAGGTTGTTTCAGACATTGATTTGACATTAGGATCATTATCATGAAAGCCTAATCACATTTTATTATAAATTTATATTTAAAAGCAATAAACTGGGTGTTGGAGACATCATCCTGAAATGAATAAAGTGTTTTAGCTCTGGCAGGAGTTAATTTAGGACCCAAAGACCTTGCAAAAGAGCTCTGGAGTGAAAGGACAAATTTCATCAGCTGATGAAAATCTCGTGTGCTAAATTACTTCTGGCCAGAATTTCTAGCTTGCTTTAGCAAGGAGATTAAGATTGATTGTCCTGTGGTGTTGATTAAATAGTTGTGAGCGTAGCAATTAACTAAAATGAGAGTTAATGAAGGGTCTTTGGTCCTGAGGTTACCAATCCAGCTCTCTAGGACTACTTTGCATTAAAGGGGAATCACCATTTGCTTTCTAATTGCTTTTTATTCCACTTTGGAGTTGTTAATATGACAGTGAACATAAAGATGTAACTTTTTTTTCTTTCTGTACTGGGGATCAAACTCATGACCTCGCACTTGCCAAGCAAGGGCTTGTGCTGCTGAGCTAAATCCCTGGTCAAAGATGTAAATTTTTATTTGGCTCACATTAATCAGTTTCTGTGTCAAAATATCAAACCTGACCCAAAATATTTAATGGTGGCATTAAATATTTGCATATAACTTAATGACCACCCAATCCTTCACAGCCATTTTTCTCCTTCTGTCTTTCTACCAGCCTTGTTAGATATCGTTGTGTCTTTGGGAATGTAGAGACAGAGAAAGAGAAATTAATGGCCCACCCAGAGTCTATACCAGAGATGGAGAACCTTTTAAAGCTTTCAGTGATACAAACAGCCTGCTCTGGCACACATACCATAGGTTTGCCACCATTAGTAGACTATAAAGCAAAGACTCTTTTTGCAGGTCTTTTGCTTATTTCTCCCAATTTTTTTTTTGTTTGTTTGTTTGTTTCGTTTTGCTTTTTGCTTGTAGAAGCTGAGGCCTGGTCATATTATTTCTCTAAAGTAGTACTTCTCAACATTAGGAGCACTTGAGAAATTGTCAAGAAACGTAGTTGTCAGTACCTTCTTAAAACCAATTCAATCAGAAGCTCAGTGTGTAGGTTCAAGCATGTGTTTCTTAAAGGCTCCCCAGTTTCATTTACCTCAATCTTTCCCATCCCTATACATACCAAATAGTCTACTGTAGAATTTGATAGAATAAACTTGTTACCACTAGCTTGGTAATAATGAGCCTGGTAGCTTCTTCCTGCCACTAACTGAGTACTTTCTATATGCTAGACTTTTTTATTTTATTTTATTTTATTTTTTTGAGATGGCCTCACTTTTTATAGTTCAGGCTGGCCTTGAACTCACAATATAGCCTGGGCTGGCTTCAAACTTGCAGTGATCATCATCATGCTTCAGCCTACAGAGTCCTGGGATTACAGGTGTGCACCACCTCACCCAACTATGATAAACTTTTAAGTATCTTCTCAGTTATAACTGCAATCCTGCTTGGTAAATAGAATCCTCAGTTTTCAGATGAAAAAATATTCTTCTGAGCCTTATTTACCAGAGATCCTGTACTGTCTTAAGAGGTGGCACCAAGATCCAAAGCTAGAAGAGAGTGTTTTATTTTGGAGCCCATAATCTTCTGAGTAACTATTGCCAATCCTTGTTCACCATGATTTGAATAAATATAAAGTTTTGATAAAACAAGAAACGAGTGTCTCCAGACTCCAGCCTTAGGTCCTTAAGTAGACAGCTAGAACGAAAAGTTGTGGAAGCAGAAGGTGGAAGATTTTTAAATCCTAGACTAAGAATTTTGAGGTTTATCAAGCTGCCAGTGGGAAGTCACTGACATTTTGTGAGCAAAAGAGATGAAGATAGAAAAAGAATAATGTTTAAGGGAGATTAGATACTTGCACAATGTAAGTAACAAAAATGATGTAATTTCCCCTGCTGGCAGGAAGCAGTTGAAGAGAAGCCTAGGATTTGCAACAGAAAACTACTTTGTGATTGAGGATTGAACAGAGGGTAGACCATAATTGGTGAGAGTTGCGGTATGTAAGGAAGAAGGAAGAAGACTTAATCTTTTCAATGGGCTATAGAGGAAACTTGGGCAATTGGATTGACTCCTAGCAAATGGATCTCCTGTGACTGATTTAAAAAAACAGGGCCAAGGAACCATCCTTTCCAGTATATTTCCTCGCATCCATGGCCAGTCAGCCTGCATATCTGGCTTTACAGCTGACTCCAGAGGAAGCCTGAGTTTTCTTTACCCCTTTTCTTGCCTTTTCCAACTGCACTTTACTTTTTTAAACAGCTTTTTTGAGATATAATTTATCTACCATCCATTTTAAGTGTACAATTCAGTGGTTCCTTCATAGATTTACAGTTATGCAGTCATCATAGCCATCCAGTTTTAGAATATTTCTGTCACCCAAAAAGATCCCTCATGCTAGTTTTCAGTTAATCCTCATTTTCTCCCTACCCACAAGCAACCATAAATTGGCTTTCTGTCTCTATAGATTTGTCTTTTCTGGACATTTCATATAAATGCTATCATATAATGACTACAGTTCCTTTTTTGGCCTGGCTTCTTTTACTCAGCATAAAGGTTTTAAGGTTTATCTATGCTGACACTTACATATTAATAGTTTATTACATTTCATTGCTAAATAGTAACTAGTATTCCATTTTTTGAATATATAACATTTTGTTTATCCATTCACCAGATAATAAAGTTGAATTGTTTTTATTTGAAAGTTATTATAAATAATGCTGATATCAGCATTTATATACAAGTCTTTATATGGGCTAGTGTTTTTTGTTTTTGGTTTTTTTCTCTTGAGATTTGTGGAAGTAAATAGCTAGGTTGTGTGCTGTATTTATTATGTTTAACTTTTTTTTTTTTTCTTTTGTAGTGGTAGGGATCAAACCCAGGGCATCGTGCATGCTAGGGAAAGCACTCCACTACTGAGCTCCATCCCCAGCCCCAGTGTTTAACTTTTTAAGAAGCTGCCAAACTGTTTCCCAAAATGACTGTTCCATTTTACTTTTCCACATGAGTTACATGATAATTCCAGGTTTTTTTTTTTACATTCCACCAAAATCATTATTGTCTGATTTTTTTTTTTTTACTACACTCATTGTAATAAGTGTGTAGTAGTCTATCGTTAGTGTTTTAATTTGCATTTCCTAGTGACTGATGGTGGTGGACATCATTTCATGTACTTATTAGCTATTCATTTCTCTTGTTTGATAAAATGTATATTCAACTGGGGGAGAAACACTGGGGATTGAATCTAGGGCACCGAGCTACATCCCCAAGCTTTTAGAATTTTTATTTTGAGACAGAGTCTTACTGAATCACTAAATTGCCTAGACTGAGCTCAAACATGCGATCCTCCTGCCTCAGATTCCCAAAGTTCTGGGGTTACAAGTGTGCGCTGCCACAGCTGGTCTCAAATGGTTTTATGAATGTTAGGCAAGCACTTTACCACTGAGCAATAACCTCAGACTCAAATCTTTTTTTAATCATTCTTGGTCTTTTTATTAAGTTAGAAGATTTCTTTATATAATTCAGATAAGGTCTTTTTCAAAATAAGTAAGTTTTCAAAGATTTTTCTCCCACACTATAATTTGTCTGTTTCTCTGTATTGCATTGCCTTGCCTTGCATTGTGTTTGAGACAAGGTCTTCCTACATAGTTCAGGCTGGTCTTGAACTGACTGTGTAGCACAGGCTAGCCTCAAATTCATGGCAGTCCTCCTGCCTCAGCCTCCCAAGTGCTGGAATTACAGGCGTGTACCACCAGTTTCTCAGTATTTTAAAGCATCAGATTTTAAAATTGTGATGAAATTCAGTTTTTCAATTTTTTTCTTTTGTGCATTTTGCTTTGGGTGTGTTATTTAAGAGCCCATGCTTCATTCAAGGTTGTAAAGGGCTGGAGGTGTAGCTCAGTTGTACAGCACTTGTATTGCATACACAAGGCCCTGGGATGTTCAGTCCCCAGCACTAGGAAAAACAAAAACACTTTGGGGACTGAGGGGATAGTTCAGTGGTAAGGTGTGTGTTTAGCATGCACAGGGTCTTGGGTTCAATCCTCAACACCAAAAAGAAAAAAACAAAAGTAAAAGCAAGATTGTGAAATTTTTCTTATATTTTCTTTTTCTTTTTTTTTTTTTTTTTGCAGCACTGGGGATTGAACTTACAACCTTGTGCTTGCCAGGGCAGGTGCTTAAGCCGCTGAGCCAAACTCCCCAGCCCTGGTTTTTTTGAGGCAGTGTCGCACTATGTAGCTCAGGCCGGCCTTGCGCTCGCGTTGTAGCCCAAGCCGGCCTAGAACTCACAACGCTCCTCCTACCTCAGCCTCCCAAGTGCTAGGATTAAAGGCGTGCGCCACCACGCCTGGCTTCTTATATTTTCTTATAAAAGTTCTGTCGACTGATTTTAATTTTGAAAAGGTATGCTTAATGACCTACTGTTATGGTTTATGTTCCTGTGGCCTCACCAAGTCTCCTATAATCATGGCATGGAGCCGGGTGTGGTGGCCCGCACACCTTTAATCCCAGCACTCGGGAGGCTGAGGTAGGAGGAGTGTTGTGAGTTCGAGGCCAGCTTGGGCTACAACACAAGCACAAGGCCGGCCTGAGCTACACAGTGCGACCCTGCCTCA
>RJWM01000821.1:81753-129028 GCA_004363535.1 Dasyprocta punctata | reverse complement strand
TCTCTCTCTCTCGCTGGTTCGCGCCTTGTGGTTTTGCGGCCACCATGAATGGCTCCCCCCACCCCCACCCCACTGCTATGCCATTCTGCCTTGGAGCTGGCTGAGTATGGTCTGAAACCTCCAAGAACTGTAAGAAATAAGCCTTTCATTCCTTAATTATGGGCGTCAGGTGTTTTGTCTCAGCAACAAGAGAAAAGTAACTAAGACACCTATGAATGCTAAATTCATTTTTACTCAACCCAGAAAATCTCTACTGTTCACTTCTTTTGTGAGTCACCTAGAGCCCAGTTTTATGTAAGTCCTTTCTAAAGGTAGGAAGGTAACTACTTTGTCATGGGAGATGACTTCTCCATTTTCTTACTCCCCATTGTAGGTCAAGAAAATCCCCTTGACTCCTAACCTAAGAGAAGTATATTATTTCCTTTCAACTGCTATGTCTGTGGTTCAAATCAGCTGCCAGTAGATTATTCATAAGCTATGGTCTTCTGGTCTGTACTCAACTTGCAATAAGCAAATACTTGCAGTTTTTGTGTTAACATCCACAAAGTTCATGTTATAATCTTATTTTGGTTTTATTCTAATAACCCTCTAAATTTGTTATTAAAGTAGGTACTAAGAAATAAGAATTATATCCCTCTCATAAAAAAGATATTGAGATAAGAATTTTGTGACTGGCATCTTTTCTTTCAGGAGGCCTGTCTAAATTATAAGCTCCATAAAATCAAGGCCCATGTCCAATGCAATTTTATTCCTCTCACTGTTCTTGGCATGGTGCTGAGTAGTTAGTAAGTGCTCAATAGATATTTTTTATTATATTATGTAATAAAGGCAAAGTGTTACACATTTAGATTTAATAGTGACATAATGTGATTTGTACCTCACTGTTTTTCTAAATCATCAAATGAATAGCCACTCAGTTCAGCTTGTTCTCTCTCTGTGTCCTCAAATAATTCTCAGCATAAGCAGCCTGGTCCTGGTCTTTAGTATTTGATGTTTCACAAAATATTAGCTAGCCAACACTAAAGTGTGAAATATTTCCTCTAGTGTGTCCTTTCTGCTTTAGGAATTTTTTTTTTCTTTGGCACCGGGGATCGAACTCACGACCTCGCACTTGGCAGTCAGGCACTTGTGCCACTGAGCTAAACCCCTGGCCCCTGCTTTAGGAATTTTATGTTAGCTAAGAGACCTTAAAGATCCTTTCACTAATTCAGTCCCCATCTCCCCATTCCCTACAGGAATCCATACTTCAATAAGAAAAGTTTTTAGGGCTAGGGATTTAGCTCAGTGGTGTCGCACCTGCCTGGCAGGTGTGAGATTGTGAGTTCAATCCCCAGTACCAAAAAAAAAAAAAAAAAAAACAGAAAAGTTTTTAAAAATCTTTAGCATAAGCTGGGCGTGGTGGCGCACGCCTTTAATCCCAGCACTTGGGAGGCTGAGGTAGGAGTAGCGTTGTGTGTTCAAGGCCAGCTTGCGCTACAATGCGAGTGCAAGGCCAGCCTGAGCTACGTAGTACGGCCCTGCCTCAAAAAACCAGGGCTGGGAATTTGACTCAGTGGCTTAAGCGCCTTCCCTGGCAGGTGCGAGGTTGTGAGTTCGATCCCTAGTGCCGCAAAAAAAAAAAAAACTTTAGCATGTATTGTGTATGTGTTAAAAAAAAAAGTATATATATATATATAAAATAAAAGTTTATTATGTGTAATAAAAGTTACCACTTTAAGTATTTTTAAGTGTACAGTTCAGTGGCATTAAGTATACTCACACTGTTAGGCAACCATCACCACCATCCATTCCCAGAACTCTGTTCACCTTCCCATCTGGAACTCCTTACCTACCCACTAAACACAACTCCCCATTCCTTGTCTCCCAGGGCCTAGCAACCATTGGTAGGTTGGTTGGTTGGTTGGTTTGAAGGCAGGGTTAGCTGGGCATGGTAGTGCACGCCTGTAACCCCAGCATTTTGGAGGCTGAGTCAGGAGGATCGTTGAGGGTTTGAGACCAGTCTGGGCTACAAAGTGAGCTCAAGGCCACTGAACTGCATGGTGAGACCCTGTCTCAAAAAGACCAAAAAGAAGAAGAAGGGGGGGAGGGGAGAAGGGAAGAGGGAGTAGGAGGGAGAGGGGAGGAGGAGGAGGAGGAAGAAGAGGAAGAAGATAATAGTTTCATTATGTAGCCCAGGCTGGCCTCAAACTCAAGACAATCCTCTTGCCTCAGCCTCCTTAGAGCTGGGATTACAGGTGTGTGCCACCATGCCTGGCTCTATTCTACTTAACTCTATGAATGTGACCATTCTATAAAGGCAGCCATATGGTTCTGGTTTTTTGTTCTTTTGTGGCTGGCTTATTCATATAATGTCAGGGCCCATCCATGTTGTAGCTTATATCAAAATATCCTTTCTTTCAAAAGCTGAATAATATCCCATTGTGTCTGTGTGTGTTGTACATGTGTCACATTTTTTAAAATCATTTCATCCATTGATAAGACATTTGGATTGCTTCCATCTTTGCATGTCATTTGACAGAGGGGAAAGTAAAGTGGTTTTAATGTATCTATCCATAAACTGTGGGATTGTAGAACCTGTACTTCTAGTCCAGTGGTATTATACTCCTTTTTGTCATTTTAACAGCAACATTTTTATTGCTTTTGAGAGTGTACCTAGAAGCAGATGACCACTGCATAGCTGCTTCATTTGGGCATTTTAGAACTATCCATACAATGCTTTCTCCAAAGTAAGGACAGATTAGCCAGTCACAGTGGTGTATGCCTGTAATCCCAGTACTCAGGAGGCTGAGGCAGGAGGATCGTCATGAGTTCGAAGCCAACCTGGACTACATAGTGTGTTCAAAGCCAGCCTGAATTACAGAGCAAGACTCTGTCTCAAAAATAAATAAATAAATTTTAAATATATATATATATGATTCGTCCCATATGTGCTATTGATTTCTGGAATCTCATCCTCCGTGGGAAGAAGCTTTATCTGTGAATCATGCCAACATGAAGAATCTCTCCATAGTACAGGACTGTTTTTTATTTAGTTTCAGAGTGATTCCCGTAGGAATTTCTGTGACCTTCCCAAACCTTATGAGACATACTTTCCACACCTCCTTCCCAGCCTAGGCGGGGCTACCTTGGGCAGCAGACCCATTGGTGTACATGTTCTCCATTACAGTGTTCCACATTCGGGTGGCCCGGAGCCTGTTGGGCAGTGGAAGCGGCAGGGATGTGGTGCAGCTGCCCAGGGGTGTTCTGCTCTCTCAGGTTGAGTCTGGCCTAGTGCTTGCACTGAATAGTATACTACAGCATCCGTTTACTTGGCGCTTCTAGTCAAGGCCAAGAGAATGACCTCAAATGAGGGGCAGAGCGTATAATATAGGACTTGGAGTTTACTGCCAATAATTATGGCCCTAGGTATATAATAAATACAGTACTTTATAAAATGTTTGAATGAGCTTTCGGCTTTCGGTTAGGAGGAGGCTAAGGTGCAACTTCCTTCGATCATCCTGAATCCGGGTTCATCCGACACCAGCCGCCTCCACCATGCCGCCCTCATTTGACCCCAGCGAGATCAAAGTCATGTACCTGAGGTGCACCAGTGGTGAAGTCGGTGTCATGTCTGCCCTTGCCCCTAGGATCAGCCCCTTGGGTCTGTCTCCAAAAAAAGTGGGTGATGACGTCACCAAGGCAACTGGTGACTGGAAGGGTCTGAGGATTACAGTGAAACTGACCATTCAGAACAGACAGGCTCAGATTGAGGTGGTGCCGTCTGACTCTGCCCTGATCATCAAAGCCCTCCAGGAGCTGCCAAGCGATAGGAAAAAAGCAGAAAAACATTAAACACAGTGGAAATATCACTTTTGATGAGATTGTCAACATTGCCTGACAGATGCAGCACTGGTCTTTAGCCAGAGAATTCTTCAGAACCATTAAGGAAATCCTGGGGACTGCCCAGTCTGTGGGCTGCAGTGTGGACAACTGGCACCCTCATGACATCATAGATGACACGAACAGTGGTGCAGTGGAGTGCCCAGCTAGCTAAGAAGCATAATAAAATATTTCAATAAAAAGATACAAGGACCAGGAGTTTGGCTCAGTGACTTAAGCACCTGTCTGACAGGCATGAGGTTGTGAGTTCAATCCCTGGTGCCGCAAAAAAAAAAAAAAAAAGATACAAAAAAAAATGTTTGAATGCTTAAATATATGTGCTGTTCATCATTTCCGAAAGTTAGAAATTATCAGTTTGGAATAGGTAAATAAATTGTGGTACATTCACATAGAATACTTCGTAGCAGTAAAAATGAATGAAGTACAGGTATACACAAAAACATGAACAAATATTAAAGACAGAAGCCATCAGTAACAGCATGCAGTGTATAATTCCATTTATAAAATTCAAAAATAGATAAAATTAACTGTTTCTGTTTAAGGATGTGTAAATAGGTAGCCATGCTATTTAAATTTTTAAAAATCAAGGAAATGAATCCCCTAAAAGTCAGAGTAGTAGTTATCACTGGGGTGGTGGGCAGGAATGGAACTTACAATTGGGAAGGGAGGGTCATGTTGTGGAAGGGAAGGAGGATTCTGGGATGCTGGCAGCAGTTTGTTCATTAACCTGAATGAAGATTCTATTGGTGTTCATTTTATGGCAGTTTGTTGAGCTGTACATTCATATTTTATGCACCTTTCTCTATGGTCATGATATTCATAATAAAAAGATTTTTTTTCAATTCTGCGATTCTCAAGGGAAACACTGTACCGGGTCATCTGACACAATCATACAAACAGTATTTTAGCTTTCTGTTTGGTAAGATGAGAAAGTACAGTTGACCCAGTTTGGAGCATACCAAGAAAGAACTGTGGGTTGTCTGTATTAAAGTTTCCTTGTTACTGTGATTCTGATGTGGATTCCCAGGCTATGTAGTTTGGGGAAATGAAAATCAAAAGAGAAGCTGCACTAAGTGGGAGCTTGTCAAATCTGCAGTCCATTAAGGATCTGATGCATCATTAAAAGTGACTGGGCCACACTCCAATGTTTTCACTCCTGAGAAACCGTATTCACTTCCATCTCAGCATGATGTGTGAGAAGTGAGGGACAGCAAATAGGACCACTCTTCCTCTGCAGAGGAGCTCTCTGCTCCCCCAATTCATGCAAATACTGCCTTTGAGCTGTCACAGAAAGTAGAATTTATTTATTTTTTATTTTTATTTATTCATTTATTTATTTTGCGGCACTGGGGATCAAACTCACAGCCTCGCACCTGCCAGACAGGCGCTTAAGCCGCCAAGCCAAACTCCCAGCTCTAGTTTTTTGAGGCAGGGTCAGACTATGTAGCTCAGGCTGGCCTTGCGCTCATGTTGTAGCCCAAGCCGGCCTCAAACTCACAACACTCCGCCTACCTCGGCCTCCCAAAGAAAGTAGAATGTAGATAAGCAAATCTTTAAACACCTTTTGAAAACAATTTCTTTTTTTTTTTTTAATTTAAGAGAGAAAAAAAGACATACATAACAAAGACAAAAAGCAAGAGACAAATGACTAGAGTAAATACACAACAGTAACATAGGTTTACAAAACAGGATAGAAATTTGACAATGGTTGCAATATTGCATATCACTATCTTCAAAATGGTTGTTTACATTAATAGATATAGACATGTAAAATTGATCTAATCATATGAGTATTAATTGTTCTTTATCAATAATGAATACATTCAGCAGTGTGGTCGTTTTAGTTATCTTACATATACATACATACAAATTTATATCTTTTCCTTTTCCCTTCCCTCTTTCCCCCTTTTCCCTTCCCAATTACTTTTGCTCTTCGAGCTGTTTTTACCCTTACCTAGTATTTATTATAGATTTTGGATCATATATATTTTTTCAGTTTCTTACACTAGGGAGACAATACGGTATTTACACATGTGGGTTTGATTTATCTCACTTATGAGTATGGTCTCAAGTCATGACCATTTACTTATAAAAGTCTCAATGCAATCTTTCTTAATAGCTGAGTAGTACTCCATTGTATAAAAATACCACATTTTTTTTATCCAGTCTTTGATTGATGGGCACTTGGGTTGTTTTCAAAATCTGGCTATTACAAATTGGGTTGCTATAAACATGGGTGCACAGATATCACTGTGGTCTGATGTTTTCAATTCTTCTGGGAAAATGCCCAGAAGTGGGATAGCTGGGTTGAATGGGATCTCTAATCCTAGCTTCTTGAGGAATCTTCACACTGACTTCCACAGTGGTTGCACCAGTCTACACTCCCACCAACAGTGGAGAAGAGTTCCTTTTTCCCCACAGCCCCTCCAGCATTTGTTGTTGCTTGATTTTTTTAATCTTGGCCATTCTTTCTAGAGTGAGATGGAAGGGCCGGGAGTTTGGCTCAGCGGCTTACGTGCCTGTCAGGGACGAGGCAGGGGCGAGGTTGTGAGTTCAATCCCCGGTGCAGCAAAAAAAAAAAAAAAAAAATTGTAGAGTGAGATGGAATCTCAGTGTTGTTTTAACTTGCATTTCCTGAATGACCATTGATGTTGAACATTTCTTCATCTATTTATTTGCCATTTGTATTTCTTTCTCTGAGAAGTGTGTATTCATCTCAGATGTCCCATTTTTGGATTGGGTCCTTGAATTTTAAGGGCCTGATTTCTTTTAATTCTTTATATGTTTTAGATAGAAGTCCTTTGTCTGATGGACAATTGGCTAAGATATTTTCCCAATTCGTGGGTTTTCTTTTTACTGTTGGAGATTTCCTTTGACATGCAAAAACTTTTTAGTAAGATGAGATCCCAGTTGTTGATTCTGGGGAGTGTTTCCCATGCAATTTGATTTTTGTTCATGAACTCTCTGCCTACTCCTATGTCATCAAGATTTTTACCTATTCTGTCTTCTAGTAAGTTTAGTTTCTCTGTTTTAATATTCAGATCTCTGATCCATTTTGACTTTATTTTAGTGCATGGTGATAGACATGGATCTAGTTTTAGTTTATGGCATATAGAAAGCCAGTTTTTCCAGCACCATTTGTTAAAGAGACTAGCTTTCTTCCAATGTACATGTTTGGCCCCTTTGTCAAAGATGAGGTGGCTAAGTGTGTTTGTAGTTGTGGCTGTATCTTCTAATCTATTCCATTGATCTTCAGGTCTGTTTTGATTACAGTACCATGCTGATTTTATCACAGTAGCTTTGTAGTATAGTTTCAAGTCAGGGATTGTGATGCCTCCTGCCTTCCCTTTATTACCCAGAATTGCCTTTACTATTCTAGGTCTTTTCTGGTTCCAGATCAACTTCAGGAATGCTTTCTCTAGCTCTGTGAGGTAGACAACTGGTATTTTGATTGTTATTGTACTAAATCTATATAATAATTTTGGGAGAATGGCCATTTTCATGATGTTTGTTCTTCCTATCCATGAACAGGGAATATCTTTCCATTTTCTGAAATCTTCTTCGATTTCCTTCTTTAGAGTAATGTAATTTTCACTGTATAGATCTTTTACTTCCTTTGTTAGATTGATTCCTAAGTATTTCATTTTTTTGGATGTTACAGTGAAGGGTGTGGTTTCCCTTGTTTCTCTCTCAGTGACTTTGTTGTTTGTGTACAGGAATGCTATTGATTTTTGTGTGTTCACCTTGTATCCAGCTACATTACTGAATTTGGTTATTACTTCTAAAAGTCTTCTAATGGATCTTTGGGGGTCTTCTATGTAGAGTATCATATCGTCTGCAAATAATGATAATTTCACTTCTTCCTTTCCTATCCTTATTCCCTTTATTTCTTTCTCTTGTCTAATTGCTCTGGCTAATATTTCCAGAACTATATTGAATAGGAGTGGTAATAATGGACATCCTTGTCTTGTTCCTGATTTTAGGTTGAAAGTTTTCAGTTTTTCTCCATTCAGTAAGATGTTGGCTGTTGGTTTATGGTATATAGCTTTTATCAGGTTGAGGTAGAGACCATCTATTCCAATTTTCTGTAGGATTTTTATCATGAATGGGTGTTGGATTTTGTCAAAAGCTTTTTCTGCATCTATTGAGATGATCATGTGGTTCTTGTCCTTGGCCCTGTTGATATGGTGTATGACATTTATTGATTTGTGTATGTTGAACTATCCCTTCATTCCTGGGATGAATCCCACTTGATCATGGTGTATAATCTTTCTGATGACTTGCTGTATTCTGTTTGCCAGTATTTTATTGAAGATTTTTGCATCTATGTTCATTAGGGAGATTTGCCTGTAATTTTCTTTTTTGGTTGGGTCTTTCTCTGGCTTTGGTATTAGGGTAATACTTGTTTCCAGGAATGAGTTAGGGAGACTTACTTCCCTTTCGATTTCATTGACGAGTTTGAGGAGTGTTGGCATTAAGTCTTCCCTAAATTTCTTGTAGAATTCAGCGGTGAATCCATGAGGGCCCGGGCTTTTCTTTGTTGGTAGGGTCCTAATTACATTTTCAATTTCATTAGCTGAAGTTGGGTTATTCAGCAGCTTTACATCTTCTTGATTCAGCGTTGGTAATTCATAGGTTTCTAGGAATCTGTCCATTTCTTCTGTGTTATCGAATCCGTGTGAGTAAAGGTTTTCGAAGTAGGTGTTGATGATCTTCTGTATTACCACAGGGTCTGTAGTGATTTTACCCTTTTCATTTCTTATTGCATGAATCTGAGTTTTTTCTTTCCTCTTTTTGATAAGGTTGGCTAGGGGTTTATCAATTTTATTTACCCTTTCAAAGAACCAACTCTTCGATTTGTTACTTCTTTGTATTGTTTTTTTTCGTTTCAACTGCATTAATTTCTGCTCTAATCTTAATAATTTCCTCCCTTCTTTGGGCTTTGGAATTGACGTGCTCTTCTTTTTCTAGAAGTTTGAGGTGCATCATTAGGTTGTTTATGTGTGTTCTTTCCATTTTTCTGATGTGAGAGTTTAGTGCTATAAATTTCCCTCTGAGGACTGCTTTCATTGTGTCCCACAGGTTCCTGTAATTTGTATTTGCATTTTCATTCAATTGTAGATATTGTTTAATTTCTTCTTTAACTTCTTCTGTGACCCATTGGTTATTTAGGAGAGTATTATTTAATTTTCACGTGTTTATGCGGTTATTGTAGGTTTTTTTGTCATTCATTTCCAATTTTACTGCGCTATGGTCAGATAATATGCATGGAATTATTTCAGTTCCTTTGCATTTACTTAAGCATGTTTTGTGGACCAGTATATGATCTATTTTAGAGAATGACCCATGTGCAGCTGAGAAGAATGTGTATTCTGATGTTGATGGGTGGAACACTCGGTACACATCTACTAGGTCCATTCGTTCACAAGTTTGATTTAGTTCTGTTATTTCTTTGCTGATTTTTTTGTTTGGTTGATCTGTCTCTCTGTGACAATGGGGTGTTGAGGTCCCCTGTTATAACTGTATTATTGTTTATTTGGTTTTTCATGTCTATTAAGAATTGTCTTACATAGTTGAGTGCTCCCATATTTGGTGCATATATATTTATGATTGTAATCTCTTCCTCTTGAAGTTTTCCCCTAACAAATATGTAGTGACCTTCTTTATCTCTTTTGATCATTTACGGTTTGAAGTTCACATTGTCTGCAAGCATAATAGCTATCCCTGCTTTTTTCTGCGTTCCTGTTGCATAGAGTACTGTTTTCCAGCCTTTGATTTTTAGTCTGTGAATTTCCTTTTGAGTGAAATGTGTTTCTTGTACACAGCATATTGTTGTGTTTTGTTTCTTAACCCACTGTGCTAGTCTGTTTCTTTTTATTGGTGAGTTGAGTCCATTTACATTGATTGATAGAACTGATATGTACTGGCTCATCCCTTGTCATCATATCTTTCTGTTGTTGGTTTTCTACATTTTGTGTTTAATTATTTGCCCTGCTTAGTGGTTTCCTTTTGTTGTTGTTCTTAAGATTGTAGCTATCTTTGTCTCTTTCTAGAGTGTCTTTCAGTACTCTTTGCAGTGTCAGTTTGGTGGCCATAAATTTCTTCAGTTGTTCTTTGTCATGGAAATATCTTATTTCTCCATCAATTTTTAAGGATAGTTTTGCAGGGTACATCAATCTAGGTTGAAAGTTGTTTTCTTTCAGAATTTGAAATACTTCACTCCAAGCTTTTCTTAACTTAAAGGTTTGTGTTGAGAAGTCTGCTGTGATTCTGATAGGCTTTCCTTCATAGGTGATCTGTTTCTTTTCTCTGACAGCTTTTAGTATTTTGTTCTTGTGCTGTATTTCTGATACCCTTATTATTTTATGTCTGGGTGAGGGTTTATTTTGGTTATGGTTAATTGGGGTTCTGTATGCCTCAGTTACCTGCATTTCAGATTCTCTTCCCATGTTTGGAAAGTTTTCTGCTATTATTTCTGTGAATAGTCTTCACAGGTCATTAGTATTGACCCCTGCTTTTTCATTTATGCCTATTAATCTTATGTTATTTCTCTTGGCATCGTCTTGCAGCTGTTGAATTGTTATTTCTTGGTTCCTTACTATTTTTAGGAGATCTTTTCTTTCGTGGCCATGAGCTCCCATGCTGTCTTCAAGATCTGAGATTCTATGTTCAGCTTCATTCAAGTGGTTTTTCAAACTTTCCATGGAATTTTTCATTTCCTGTATTTCCCTTTGAATCTGTTTCATGCATTCTGTTTGTGTCTTATATTGTTCATTCAAAGTTTCGGTCATTTTCTTAAGTTCTTCTATTTTTTTATCTTGCTCTTCTTTAGATACACACATTTCTTTAATAATGATTATTTCATTTTTTAGCTGAGAGAATATTTCTGATTTGAGTTGCTCTATAGCTTCATCGAGCTGTTTCTTTACTGCATTTTCTATCATTTCAGAAAGTTCAGTTGTGTGTCTCCCACTGTCTTCCATTTCAGTGTCCCTTGCGTTTGTTCTCAGTAGGCTAGGGGATTGAGACTGCCTCTTGGTCTTTCGTTTTGTCATTTTCTTCTAGAACCTGTGTGGCTCTGTGTCTTGCAAGGCTGACTGGGCATTCCCCTGGTGGGTTGCGCTGGTTCGCGGGACCCGGTAGAGCTGGATCTTGTGCGCAACTAGTGGGGGTGCCCTCCCAGAGCATGCGGGTGGAGGCTCCGCATTACTGGGTGGGGGCCAAGGCCTCCTGGTCCCAGGCAGCTAGGTGGAGCGTACCCCAGAGTGTAGCGCCACCCGGACCCTGAGTCTGGCTGCCAAAAACAATTTCTTTATTCACATAATTTTATCATTTTAAAGTTAAGGGGTAGGAGCCAGGCATATAGCTCAGTGGCACAGTGCCTGCCTGGCAAGTGTGAGATCTTGAGTTCAATTCCTGGTCCCAAAAGAATAAATTTAAAAATAAATAAATAAATAAAGTTAAGGGGCAAATTATTTGTTAGTAACTGTTAAACTGGGATAATGAACACCCTTCCTAGTGTTTTGGTTATGCTAAATACTGAAACCTTTCTCCTACATCCCTCTGACTTTGGTGATTCTTTATTTGGTTTAAGCCTCGAAAGTTTAACTGGCCTGTGAGGAGACTACTCAAATGACAGCCCCAGTTCCAGTATTACTTCTTAAGATGAGTAACAGATCTAGTAGCTATATCCCACTTAGAAGTGTCATAATAAATACTGTGACTAATTGGAAAACATTCTGAAATATTTTCATTAAAGATACCCAGCCATAGCTGGGCGTGGTGGCACATGCCTTTAATCCCAGCACTCGGGAGGCAGAGGTAGGTGGAGCGTTGTGAGTTCAAGGCCAGCTTGGGCTACAACTTGAGCACAAGGCCAGCCTGAGCTACATAGTGCAATCCTGCCTAAAAAAAAAAAAAAAAAAAAAAAAAAAACTAGGGCTGGGAGTTTGGCTCAGTGACTTAAGCGCCTGTCTGGCAGGCATGAGGCTGTGAGTTTGATCCCCGGTGCCGCAAAAAAAAAAAAAAAAAAAAAAAAGATACCCAGCCATCATTGCGAGCAGCTTTAATATCAGATTTTACCTGTAAGGGGAAAGCAATTAGCCAGTTTTTTCTCAGGGTAAAACTCTAGAATTTGACATCTTTGACCATTTTACTCAGCCTCTGTACAGATTTTGAGTTTTTTGTTTCTGTTTTTTTTGGGGGGTTTTGTTCTTGTTTTTGTTGTTGTTTGGTTTGTTGTTTTTGTTTTTGTTTTTATTTGGAGACAGATCCAGCTATGTAGTCCAGACTGGCCTTGAACTCAGTACCAGTATGTAGCTGAGTTTGAACTCACAGTCCTCTTGATTGGGCCTTCAGTGCTGGGATTACAGGTGTATAGCACACCTGGTTTGAGCACAGATTCTGAGTTGCAGAATTCTCAGCATTTTGAGCTGCTTTTGCTGTAGGTTCTCCTCACCTTTCTCTCTCTTTCAGGGTCTGACATTTCAGGAGGTGGAGAACTTCTTTACTTTTCTAAAGAATATTAATGATGTGGACACTGCATTGAGCTTTTACCATATGGCTGGAGCATCTCTTGATAAAGGTAATTAAACTCAGAAGATTTTTTCTTGAAGATACAAACATGGAGCCTCTTAATTTGTTAGGTATTGCCTCTCCTTAACAGTAAAATGTCTGTTATTCTTGGCATTGTGTTTTGATTTATTTTGTTGGCATTGTATGAGCCTTGCATTTCACCTTGAGATGCCAAGCTCAGCAAATAGATCTCATTATGCTAAGAGCTGCAGTCAGGGCAGATGCCCATCTTTAAATGTTTGGTTTTGGAAACAGGCATCTGAGCAGAGGCACAGTGCATGAAACTGCACACTTGTTTCACCTGAGCCAGAGTCAGGGCATAGATAATAAGAAGTAAAATCATTCTACAAATGGATTTTATGCATTTGATGAGAAGGGATGGTTTAGTTTATTTCTTATAGTAAACATTTTTTTATTTTTAAAGATACAATCATGACTCTAATAGAACCCCCTGTCAACTTCATGTAAACTCAGTTACAGTTTATACAGGCAATTGAGCAAGCAGAAGGATTGCAAGCACAACTTTTTTCCTCAACATTTTATTATGAAAATTTTCAAATATTCAGAACAGTTGAAATAATTCTTTAAAGAATGTCCATGGCTCCCTAGGCATGGTGGGTGCACACCTGTAATCCCAGTACTCAGGAGGCTGAGGCAGGAGGTTCACCACAAGTTCAAGGCCAGCCTGAACTGCATAGCAAAACCCGTCTCAAAAAAGAAAAAAAAAAAAACAGGCGTGGTGGCTCACACCTTTAATCCCTGCACTCAGGAGGCTGAGGTAGGAGGAGCCTTGTGAGTTCGAGGCCAATTTGGGCTACAACTCGAGCACTAGGCTGGCCTGAGCTACGTAGTGCGACCCTGCCTCAAAAAACTAGGGCCCGGAGTTTGGCTCAGCAACCTAAGCACCTGTCTGGCAGGCATGGGGTTGTGAGTTCAAGTCCTTGGTGCCACAAAAAAAAAAAGAAGAATATCCATGACTCAGTCATGGAGCATTTGCCTAGTGTGTTCAGTGCCCCCAAATTCAGTCCTAGCACTGAAATAAATAAACAAACAAACAAACCATATATCTGTGTATAGCTTTGTCTGACTGTTCCTCATTCCCTCTTGAGTTTTTTGTTTGTTGTTTATTTTTCCTTTTCCTGGTGCTGGGGTTTGAGCCCAGGACCTTCACAATGAGCTACATTGCCAGCCACGTTTTATTCTTTATAAGAAATAGTTTTGAGACAAGGTCTTACTAAGTTGTCCAGGCTGGGCTCCAACTTGGAATCCTTCTGTACCAGGATTACAGGCATGCATCACCATTCCTGGCTTCTCTTGTATTTGATGCATTCAAAGTACATTGCTTCACTCCTAAGTACTTCAGTGTGGATATTACCTAAAGCTTGAAATTTATTTAAAGTTGCCTCATGGGCTGGAGATTTAGCTCAGGGGTTTAAGTGCCTGACTGGCAAGCACGAGGTTGTAAGTTCGATCCCTGGTACAAAAAAAAAGTTGCCTCTTTCCGGTCAGTTACTACCCCTACTCACCAAGAGGCAAGCAATTGATCTGTACACTTTCCAACAGGAGGTTAATTATTCTTGTTCCAGAACTTCAATACACATTTCTTTTTTTTTTTTTATACACATTTCTAAGCTTTTTCCCAATGTTTTTGAGATCCGCCCATGTCACTATGTAGATCTGTAGTTTAATCCCTTTTGGGCCAGTAATAGCCCATTTAATGACTACCCCATTTATCCATTCTTCTGTGGACACTGGCTCTTTCCAGTTATTGGGTATCTTCTGTAAAGCTGCATTAAATATTCTTGTGCAAGTTTTGTGAGGATATATATTTTCACTTCTTTTATATAAATACCTAGGAGTCGAATTTCTGGGTCCAGGGAAAGATGATTATTTTGTTCATAAAATATATGAATATCCAGACCTGGGGATGTAGTTCAGTGGCGAAACACTGTCTACATAGGATGTGTGAGGCCTTGGCTTCAATCTCCACAAAGGAAGGAAGGAAGAAAGGAAGGAAGGAAGAAAAAGAAAGAAAGAAAGAAAGAAAGAAAGAAAGAAAGAAAGAAAGAAAGAAAGAAAGAAAGAAAGAAAGAAAGAAAGAGAAAGAAAGAAAGAAAGAAAGAAAATAAGAGAGAGAGAGAGGGTGAGTGGGGAGGGAGAGGGAGGGGAAGGAAGGAAGGGAGAAAGAGACAGACAGACAGCGGTCAGAGAGAAGGGAGAAAAGGAAGGAAGGAAGATTGGTTCTCTTGCAGCCCCAACTCCTTTATGTTGCACCAATGCAGTTGTGTTATCTGGAAACAAAGTTTCATCTTTTATCTGGAAACAAAGTTTCATCTTTTTTAGGATTTTTTTCCTTGCCTTATTGCACTAATACAGTGTTGAGTAGTAGGGAGAGGAGGCATCCTTGGCTTCTTCCTCATCTTTGGGGAGAAGCATTCCCTATCTCACTGTTAGGTTGAGTATTACATTTTTCGTAGATGCCCATTGTTAGATGATGGAAATTCTTTTATCTTACTAGTTTACAAAGGGCTTTTTATCACCATATTTTATATATGGAGATACAAAAATGATTACATAGCTTTTTACCTTTATTCTTTTAATATGATAGACTATATGAATTATTCTTTATAGCCCTGAAATAACCTCAGCTTCATCAGGTGTGTTAGGCTTTTAACAAAAGCTTAATTTGATTTGCTAATATTTTGTTAAATATTGAGGGATATTGGTCTATAATTTTCTTTTGTTGTAATGTCTTTTCAGTTGTTTTTTTTTTTTTATCAGAGTACATAGACCTCATAAAATGACTTAGGGAATTTTCCTCCTCTTTGTTTAGGAAGAGCTTATGTAAGATTGCCTTTATCTCTTCCTGAATTACTTGATAGAATTTAGTAATGAAACTATGTGGGTCTGCAGTTTTCTTTGTAAAAAGTTTGATAATTTAATTTCTTTAATAAGTTTATAAGTATTCAGAGTTTGTATTTAATTTGTGTGAATTTTTTCAAGCTGTATTTCTAAGGAATTTGCTCATTTCATCTGTTACTGAATTTATTGACATAGTTTTTCATATTTCATTATTATGCCTTTCTCTGTAGAATCTGAAATCTTATTTTTTACTCCTACCATTGATAAATTACATCTTCTCTCATTTTTTCTTAGTCTACCTAGGAGGTTGACAGTTTTATTACTCTTTTCAATTTTCTCTATGATCTGTTATCTGTTGATTTCTGCTCATATCTTTATTTCCCTCCTACTTATTTTCAGTACGTATTACTTTGCTTTTCTGTTCTACCTTTTTAAAATGAAACATTAGCCTGACTTTTCTAAAATAAACTTTTGAAACTATAAATTTCCCTCTAAGCACTGCTTTATCTACATCCCACAAACTGATGTATTGTGTTTTCATCCTACTTAAAATATTTTATGATTCTCTTCATGATTTCTCTGGTGAATTTCCAGGTTGTACAGGAGAATGTTAACTTTCAAATATTTTCATTTTTTTAGATATATTCTTGGTGGGGTTTTATTTTAGGTTGTTGTTGTTGTTTGGAAGTACTGGGAACTCAACCCAAAGTTTTATGCGTGTTAGACAAGTACTCTACCAGTGAGTTACATATGTAACCTTTTTATTTTCAGTTAGGCTCACTCAGTTGCCCAGGTTGGCCTCAAACTTATGATCCTCTTGCCTCAGCCTCCCAAGTAGCTGGGGTTATAGGTGTGCATCACACCCAGTTTAATTTTTTATTGTTTTTTATAATTTAATTCCATTGCCAGAGAACACATCCTGTAAAATCTCATTTCTTCAAAGTTAAGCTGGGCATTGTGGCACACACATGTAATTCCAGCACTTGGGGGACTCAGCCAGGGGATTGCTGTGAGTTAGAGGCCAGCTTGGGCTACACAATGAGTTCAAGGCACCCTGGACTACATAGCAAGACCCTGTCTGAAAAAAACTTTATTGAGACTTGTTTTATGACTGAGTTTATAGTCAGTTCATTTGTATTTGAAAAGAATATATATTCTGAAGGTATAAAAATGTCGGGTTAGGTCAAGTGATTGATAGTGTTTTCAGATACCTTTAGTGACTTTTTTGTTGGGTTGCTATTATCAGTGGGAGAAGAGTGTTAAAATCTCCCAGTAAAATGTATGGGTTTTTCTATTTTTCCTTTTAAATGATATCAATCTTCATTAATTTTGACCTCTGCTATTAGGTGCATATGTTGTGATTATTATGCTTTCCTGATGATTTGGTGCCTTTATTGTTATGAATATTCTCCCTTTGTCTTGTGTAATACACTGTTGAAATATTTTGTGTGATATTAATATAATTAGCTTTCTGTGCTTATTATTTGCATGGTATAAATTTTTCTCTTATGTTCAACCTATTAGTGTCTTTAAAGTGTGTCTCTTCTGAACATACTATTTTTTATATTTTAGTAGTCTCTCTAAAAATTAAAACATAATTTTTTTTTTTTTTTTTTTGCGGAACCGGGTATTGAACTCACAACCTCGTGCTGCCAGGGCAGGCGCTTAAGCCACTGAGCCAAACTCCCGGCCCTGGTTTTTTGAGGCAGGGTCGCACTATGTGGCTCAGGCCGGCCTTGCGCTGGCGTTGTAGCCCAAGCCGGCCTCGAACTCACAACGCTCCGCCTACCTCAGCCTCCCAAGTGCTAGGATTAAAGGCGTGCGCCACCACGCCCGGCTTTAAAACATAATTTTTATGGCTTGCTTAGAGTTAATATTGATTGTACTATTCCAAGTGATATATAAGAATCTTGCAATTTTACAGTTATGTTGAGCACAAGCCCATTTTTATTCTATAGTTATCATTTATATTTTATCTGTATATAGTATGCTTTTTAAAACATTAGGATTTTTGCTTTCAACAGTTATGTAAGAAATTAAAAGGAAAAGTTTTCTACACTTAATTATGTATTTACCATTTTGAGTACCTTCCATTTATTTCTGAATATCCAACTTTCATCTGGTCAGAGTAAAATCTGAAGACCTTCCTTTAATTTTTTTTTTTTTTTTTTGTCTTTTTTGAGACAGGATTGCACGCCTATAATCCTACCACTCTGGAGGCTGAGGCAGGAGGATTTCTGCAGTTCAAGGCCAGCCTAGGCTACATAGTAAGTTCAAGGCCAGTCTGAACTGCATAGTGAGACACTGTCTCAAAAAATAAAACAAACAACAAAATGTACCAAAAAAATTTAAAAAAAAAAAATTTTTTTTTTTTAAAAAAGAAGAAGAAAAGCTTTCTTAGGCTGGCCTCAAACTCACAGCATTTCCCCTGCCTCAGCCTCCTGAGTGCTGGGATTACAGGCATGTGGGTACACCACCAATCCTATCTTTTTGTTTTGTTTTGTTTTGTTTTTTTAGTACAGATATGTTAGCAATAAATTCCTTACATTTTTGGTTTATCTGAAAATGTCTTTGTTTCACCATCAACTACTGCAATGTATATTTTTAAGTGTTGAGCTTTTATAAACACAGTCTTGCTTACTCAGCACTTTTTAGTGGATTCCTTAAAATTTTCTCATATAAGATCTTATATGTGTAATAATAATTAATAAAAAAAGATCTTATATGTGAAATCTAAAAAGTCACACTAATAGAACCAGAATAGAATGATGATTTCCAAGGGCAGAAAGACTCAGGGGGATGGGGAGGAATTGGTTAAAGGATACATGGTTTCAGTTATGCAAGATGAATTAATTCTAGAGAGCTGCTGTACCATATGATGACTATGATTAGCAATAAAGAAATTTACTAAGAGAGTAGATTTCATGTGTTCCTTACCATACACATATACAAAACAGTAACCATGTGAAGTGATATGAATGTTAGCTTGATTGTGATATTCATTTCTTAATGTATACATGTCAAAATATCACATTGTACAACCTAAATATGTACAATTTTTATTTGTCAGTTATACCTCATTAAAGCAAGAAAAAATACAAGGTTATCTCATCTGCAAATAGAAGTCCCTTAGCCAGGCGTGATGTCATATGCCTGTAACCCAGCTAATTGAGAGGCTAAGGCAGGAAGATTGCAAGTTTAAGGCCAGCCTGGGTAACTTAGTAAGACCCTGTCTCAAAAAACATGGTTTTTTTTTTTTAATAAAGACTGCCAGTGTAGCTCAGTTCTAGAACACTCACCTAGCATGTACCCTGGCCTGAATATGCAGTACTACAAAAAAGTTATGAAGAAGGAGAAGGAGGAGAAGGGGGAGGGGGAGGGGGAAGGAGGAGAAGGAGAAGGAAGGAGAAATCACTTTACTGTTTCTTTTAAAATCTGATGCCTTTTATTTCATTTTATTGATCCATATAACTTTTTAAAATAGCATTTCTTTAAAATAGCAGTGTTTAAAATAATACTTCTTAGAGCCGGCCGTGTTGGTGCACGCCTTTAATCCCAGCACTCAGGAGGCTGAGGTAGGTGGAGTGTTGTGAGTTCGAGGCCAGCTTGGGCTACAGCGCAAGCACAAGGCCGGCCTGTGCTGCATAGTGCGACCCTGCCTCAAAAAACCAGGCCTGGGAGTTTGGCTCAGTGGCTTAAGTGCCTGTCTGGCAGGCATGAGGCTGTGAATTCGATCCCCAGTGCCGAAAAATAAATAAATAAAATAAAATAATACTTCTTCTGATCTTTGTAGAATTGGGATGAGGGTGATATGGAGGTTGGGGAAAAGGCATTACCGGTCATTTCTCTAGAATAACTTGGGTTATTTTGCTCCATGTCACTAAACAGGATTTGACAGTACACTATCTATAAATCCAAAAGTTTAAAATTTGAACTTATCACTTAGCAAAATAAAATTAGTAAGCTGTTCTTTTTTTTTTTTTTTTTTTAAGACAGGATCTCACTATGTAGTTCAGACTGGCCTTGAACTCACTATGTGGCCCAGGCTGGCCTCAAACTTGTGACAGTCCTCCTACCTCAGCCTTTGGAGTGCTGGGATTACAGATGTTACAAGCATACACCACCACACTTGGTTCCTATTTATTTTTATAACCTTTTAAGAGCTGAACTAAAGCCAACAGAACTACTTTAAAGAACAACTATATAGAATGAATCAGTGTCCATGTTAAAATTATAAAGTGTCCAAAATGGAATGATTCTGGGTAGTGGTAGCAAAGAGAAATGCAACCTAATGATTTAAAAAAAAGAAAAGGAAATGTGTTTCTTCCAAATTTACTGAGATGTCCAAACTTCATATTGTTCGTGCCTCATGATCCTTGCTAATAGAGGCAGTGGTGCAAATTTTACTTTGAATTATATAATGTTTTGCCATTTACTTTGACTTCTTAGTTTGTTTTAGGTATATGACACTGAATTTCCAGAGCATATAATAATAGATATCTAAAGGAAAATGCCCTAGATCCATGCTAGGTAACAGGGAAAAGCCATAGAACCGCTACAACTAATTCCCACAAACTTGATGATTGAAAATGACAGAAGTCTGTTCTCTCACAGTTACAGTTTTAAAGACAAGAAGTCTGAAATTAAGATGTTGGGAGGGCCACAGTCCTTCTGTATTAGTCATTATCCCTCTGTATTATTCCATTGCTGGAATATTCCCTGATGAATACAACTTTAAAAAGGGAAGGTTTGGGGGAACAGAGATTTAGCTCAGCGGCACAACGCCTGCCTGGCAAGTGCGATGTCATGAGTTCGGTCCCCAGTACCAAAAAAAAAAAATGTTTTCTTCAAAAATAAAACCTAAAAAAAAGGGGAAGGTTTGGGTGGGGGATGTAGTTCAGTGGCACAACACCTGTCTGGCAAGCATGAGGGCCTGAGTTCAATGCCCAGTACCAAAAAAAAAAAAAAAAAAAAAAAGGTGGGGGCAGGGGGTAAGGGAGGTTTATTTTGGCTCAGTTTCAGAGGTTTCAGTCTGTGGTAGGCGACTCCAAGATGTAAACATCATGGTGGAAACTTGTGATGGAAGAAAATTGCTCACTTCATGGCAGATAGGAAACACAGAGGAAAGAGCCAGAAAAGAAAAGGCCAGGGACTAAACACAGTCCCCAAAGTGACATCCTAATGACCCACCCAGACACACCCAGAAGTGTGGTTTAATATTCTAGGTGTGGCTGGGCGTGGTGGGATACGCTTTTAATCCCAGCACTCAGGACGCTGAGGTAGGCTGAGCATTGTGAGTTGAGACTGACTTGGGCTACACCCAGCACAAGGCCAGCCTGAGCTACATAGTGCGACCCTGCCTCAAAAAACTAGGGTTGGGAGTTTCGCTCAGTGGCTTAAGCGCCTATCTGGCAGGCACGAGGTTGTGAGTTCTATCCCCAGTGCCACAAAAAAAAAAAAAAAAATTTTTTTTTCTAGGTGTGGCTCACACCAATTAAATTGTTAGTCAAGGTTAACCATCACACCTTCCAAAGGCTCTTGGGACCATCCTTACTTGCCTCTTCTAGCTCCTAGGGGCCCTTGGCTTGTGAGTGCAGACCTCTGGTCTCTGCCTCTGCCTTCATGTGGCAGTCCCCTTTCTCCCTCAGTGTGTGTGTGTGTGTGTGTGTGTGTGTGTGTGTGTGCATGCACGCGCCTTATAAGGACACTTATGATTGAATTTCGGGCCTAACTGGGTAATCCAGGATGGTCCCATCTCAAGATCCTTGACTTAATTATGTCTGCAAAGACCCTATTTTCAAACAAAATCATATGCACAGTTTTCCAGTCACTCAGATGTGGACATATCCTTTTGGGGGCTACTGTTCAATCAACTATAACAGCAAAAACTAAAAATTACTCATATGTGTTGTAGACTAAAAAAAAAAAAAGTGAATTTAAAGACTTAATTTTTTTAGAAACCCAATTATAATCTTTACCTAGGTCACATCTTGTTTATCTTTCAAGTCTCAGTATAGGTGTTACTCCCTAAGAAAAAGCTTCGATGATGCCATATAAATTATTTTTTAAAATATTGTCCACAATTCCTATTATTAAAAAAGAGAGAAGTTAACCCAAAAGCCTTTGCCCTCACTACTGTCATCAGTTCCTAATGGTAAATTATGAGTATGGGTATGAATTTCCACAGATACGGCTAAGGAGCAGAACAGAGGCTGCTGGCCACAGTATTTGGTACCTAAATGATAAGCTCTAGATAATCCTTGTTAAGTTAATTATTCCCCACATATGCAAAAGCTCAAACAAACAAAAGTAAGCATTATCCTTGATTCTTTACCACCCCCACTTCTACATTTACTTCTTCAATAAATCCTTATTTTTAACTCTAAAATGTATCATCTAAGCAGCTCCTTTTCTTCATGTCCCTATGACAGCCATGGCCTCATCACTGGCTCACAAAGGGCTGCATATGCCATGGCCCTTGTGTACTCTCAGAGTTATCAAATATCAGTTGGTCTTTTTGTATTTCAGATAGACCAGCTCCATTCCCATCTTCTACCTCAAGTGCTCTTTCCCAGGATCTTGTGTTTGCTTCCTTATAATTCAGGTCTCCTCTAAACATCTTCCTATTCTATATTCTGTATTATATCATCCTTTTACTACCTGATATTTTCTCATGTATTTATGTGTTTATCTGTCACCCCTTAGAATGCTTATGTCTTTCTTGTGGCTGTCTTCCCTGTGCCTGGAACGACATTGGAATATAGCAGGTACTCAGTAAACATATGATCAATAAGTGAATGAGTGAATCAACACACTGCCATGTGAACAAGACATGAGGTTCTAAGCTAACAAGCCAGGCATGGTGGCGCACACCTATAATTCTAGCACTCAGAAGCCTGAGGCAGGAGGATTGCTACAAGTTTGAGGTCAGCCACGGCCACATAGTGAATTCAAGGCCAGTTTGAACTACATAGTGAGACCCTGTCTCAAAAAAAAAAAGGTTCTAAGCTAATAAACCTCTACCCTTCATTGTAGACCCAGAGTACAAACCCATTCATGAATCCCTTATGTCCTTCTGTAACTCCACTCTTTAGATTTGACATGTTTCACCTGCTTCCATGTGAAAGGGGTGATGCTAACACTAATGTTGACTGTCAGGTACTGAGGTGTGCCTGGGAAGACTAGCATGTGCTCAGATGTCTTTTCTTGATCCTTCCCTTCTGCCAGATGTATCTATCTTATCAAACTTTCCTTGTACTCTTCTTCAAGCCTGTTTTTAGGCCTCTCTAACCTGTACTGATGAACCATACTAGTGATTTGCCATTGATTTGATACGAATTGTAAGTCTCTCCTCCTCTCTCTCAAAAAGTATGAAATTTTTGTGTGTGGTGCTAGGGATTAAACACATGGCCTTCAAATCTTTTTTTTGTTTGTTTGTTTGTTTGTTTGTTTGTTTGTTTTTTTTTGAGACAAGTTCGCTTTAAGTCACTTAAGTTGTCCAGGCTGAGCTTCAGTTTGCAATCTTCCTGCCTCAGCCTCCCATAGTACAGGGATTATAGGTATGTACCACCATGCCCAGCAGAACTATGGAGTTTTACTGCTGAAATGAATCTTAAAAGAGCAGGGGGGAAACTGTAGTGGTTAAGAATGCAGACTTTGAAGTCATACTGCCGGGTTGAAGGTTCCATCTTTCATTAGTGAGGTTACTGAGGGCAATTTCTGAGTTTCATTTCTGTATTTTCAAAGTAGGATAAAATACCTCATAGGGATAGTATGAGGATAAATCTACGTAAAGCACTTAACTTGGATATGTCATGAATGTCAGCTACTTCTATAATGAATTTGATAATGTAAACAAAATATTGTGTGGCTTATCCAGTTTTTCAACCAGCAGCACAGGTAGTGCTTGGAGTAGGGTTCCACCCTTGAGAATTTGTAGTCTAATGGAGGAGAAAGGTAAGTAGAGGGCAGTTCTGATTTGGTGTGAAAAGTGCTGATAAGAGGATCTAGAGCTTAAAAGTGGAGCTCGGTGGTCAGGGCTTTAGCTCAAGCACTTGCCTGGTAAGTGTGAGGTCGTGAGTTTGATCCCTGGTATCAAAAAAAAAAAAAAAAAAAAGTGGAACCTGGCACATACTGGAGGTGTGGAAAGAGAAGAGCAGGCGCAGAAAGGAGCCCTTTTTCTCTGACTTCTGCTGTCAGTGTTAGCTGCTCCCAGTTTCTTCTGTCTTCATTCTTTCCCCAAAATGTTAGAACTTTCAGACAATTGGCACCTTCGAGAGGCTCTGGCACTGTCTCTTCCTTGGCTGGTTTAGAGCTTACAAACCAATCTTTAGACATAATTTAGCACAGAATTTCCCAAACAACATTATGAAGAACACTGTATACTGCAATATGTTAATGGTTCTGTAAGTTTTTTTTTTTTTTAATATTCCATGGTTCAGATAAGTTTGGAAAATGCCAAAGTTTGAAAAATGCCAAGTTTGGAAGTTATACAAAACTTCTCTCTGCAGCACTACTCCTGCCAACATTTAAAAATATGTTTTATTAATCTTCAGAAAGGAATGATGCTATCAGTAATGTTACCTGTCATGGACTGGGGTGTGTCTGGGAGATCATTATTCTCCAAAAGCAAGATACAGTCCTCAAACTTACCTTGCTTCAAACTATCTTTTAATGCCTTACAGAGTTAATGTTCCTCTGAACAGTTTGAGAGATCCAGGCAGGTAGCAGCAACTGCAGAGTTACCATCATGGAGCCTGATCCATTTCCTAAAAGTGGAAGTTGCAGTGAGGCTATGTCTTTAGCTGTACATGCCCTGCATGATAATGACAATTGGGTGAGGATGATGTCCTTGGTGAGTTCTGATCACTGAAGAAAGAACCTTTCTCCATGAAATATTATGTTGCCACCATAGATCATCTCTTTTGTTTAGCACCCAAGAGGAGCCAGTTCTGTTGTTCATTTGTACACATACTGGACATAAAATTAGATCTATTACCTCTCACAGGCTGTCTGGATTATTTAAGTAGTCTGCTCAAGAAGGTAATGGGAAATTGAATACAACTTCTTTTCCAATGGCTTCCTATGATGAAGTAGTTAAAAATTATTTGAGCTGGAGCTCAAGAATGAGCTATAGCCTATAAATCTCAGAGTATTGCAATTTCTGAAAGAAGAATAAAAGGTTTCCAGGTATAGGAAAATCCCAATGTAAAGCACTCAGGATATTACAGACTTGGTAAATTCGTAGGCCCAGTCATGTGTCCCCCATGTACTTTGAACTATAATACAGGAAAATAATTACACAAATATAGTTCGTGACCTTTACTACTCATGTGTCCTTAGATTCTACTTTGATTGAAAATTGTAATGCATAAAATGGTTGCCCTTAATTTTTTGAGTCAGCTGGGCGTGGTGGTGCACCCCTGTAATCCCAGCACTCGGGAGACTGAGGCAGGAGGATCATTGCAAGTTTGAGACCAGCCTGGGCTACAAAGTGAATTCAAGGCCAGCCTGAACTGCATAGTGAGACCCTGTCTCAAAAAATAGGGCAGGGGATTTAGCTCAGTGACTTACGTGCCTGCCTGGCAGGCGTGAGGTTATGAGTTTGATCCCCTGGTACAAAAAAAAAAAAAAAAAAATCTTTGAGTCATTCATACATACATTTCTGATGGGCCACTAGCATAAATAGTAAACAGGATGCCCTCTGCAACCCGAAGGATTTTTTCTGAAGTATCCATCTTATTATCAAAAGGTCTCAGCTTCTTTTGTCTCTGAGGTGACTCTGGATGACCTCTGAGAACCCTTATGCCTTTCACATTCTTTCACTTGAATAGTTTAGGGTACAAGCCCCACTCTCTTGGCATTTAGGGTCCCTACCGCGTTGTTGGAATCAGAAATAAATGATAGAGTAAGCAGTTTCTAGCACGTGACAAACTCATCTATTCTGAGCAGTCAGCTTCAACAGACCCGCTCACACCTCTCCTGAGCGGTAAGCATATGTAGCACTGCCTTTTCCAGGACCCTGAGTCACAGTGCTAAGTGCTTATGTACATAATCACTCCTAATCTTGGAGGTATTAGCCCAGTTTTATGGATGAGGAACTAGCAAAGAAGTCAGCTTGCCCACAGTTATCCACCTGAGCAGGTGACAACCAGGATTCAAGCTCGGGTCTCCCTGATCCCAGAGTGTGCGTGTTGCCTCTCAGTATATTTTAAGATTGTGTTAGAGCTTGAAAATCTTTGTGAAGCTCAACCCAGGATGCAATGCAGGTTCATCATTTTAGACCACACTTCTCAGTAACTGAAGGAAGATGGGCTTAATACTCTTCCCTCCTGGTTGCCTTTGGCTGAAAGTTGGCCATTCTTAGTTTAGAATAAATTCCTTTTGGGAAACTATGGTGTTTTGAAGGTAGCATCCTTCTCCTAATTTTGAAATATGACATTTCCCCTCGCTGTTGATTGTTCTGTTAAGGAGCATGTTCCGTCCTACAACCTCTGGCATCCGTAGTGCTTACCTTACAGTGACAAAGCCTTGGAGTGATCCATTCTAGCTTCATGTACAAAATAGGAGCACCTTCATAGACACATCTGTGCTCTTCACCCTTCTAACCTTTCCCCAAAGAAACCAAAACAAAAGCCTAAAGTCACTTAAGTAAAATCATGTTGCAAGGAGAGTTGGCATCCCTTAGAAGGAAACCACAGCATGGGAAAAGAACGGCATGCTAAGCTGGTAGCTTCTCAACATCAAGTCCTGGGCACAAAGGCAGACTTCTCAGCTTCTAGTGATCCAGATGTTCTTCACCACTTTTACCCATCGGTGTGTTAATGGCTTGGTATACTCGTCGCTACTGCTCTAATATGTAGCAGTGAGTTTTAACTATATGTAAAAATGATGGTGAGCATACGTTTCGGTTTTACACTCAAACCTGAGGTTGAACCCCTGCTACTCTCTAGTGACCTTGAACAAATCCTTTAAGTTCTCAAAGCCTCAGATGTTTTTATCTATAGAATAGTGATATTATAATACTTGCTTCAGGGCCACTGTGAAATTAAGAGATACTATATTAATATGCTAGATGGACATTATAACCATACCCAGCTGTCTGTCCTGGTTTTCAGCCCCAGGTGCTTTGTCCTGCCTGTTTACCTTATTAAGGGGCTAATAGGCCAAAGACAACCCATCTCAATATAATTTGACAAAAAAATTATTTTTCAAAAGGATCTGGAGGTATAGACCAAAGGCAGAACACTTGTCTAGTATGCCAGAGGCCTTGGATTTGATCCTCAATGCTGCAAAAATAAATACTTCTTTAAAATGTTCTGAAAGATCAGATGAGGCCTACTGGAGAGGTGGTCTTTCCAGTCACTTTTTAGATTGCTTTTAGCATCTCCTGAGTTTCATCATTAAGTAGATATGAACTATATTTTCTACATCTTTGTGTCCTACTCAAAGCCTAGACCAGCAGTGGTGAACCTATGGCACACATGCCACAGTGGGTTGTTATCATTGAAAGCTTACTGGCCTAGATGCCGTCACCACCACCACCACCACCACCACCTGCTGTGCTGGGGATGGGACCCAGGGCCTTGTCCATGCTAGGCAAGTGCTTTCCCACTGAGCTACCTCCCTAACCCTTTTCGTTATTTTGACACAATAGAGTTTCCCAGACTTGTCTTGAATTTAAGATCTCTTGTCTCAGCCTTCCAAGTAACTGGGATTACAGATATGTGCCACCACGCCTAGCTGACAACTTTTTACGTCCAGTAAATAGCTAATGTGGAATACAGGAGTAAAATCAGACATGGCCAGATCCTGGAAAGGATAGTGAAATGCTCCAATAAAAACTCAGAATGAAGCCGGGCATGGTGGCACACGCCTTTAATCCCAGCACTCAGGAGGCTGAGGTAGGAGGAGCGTTGTGAGTTCGAGGCCAGCCTGGGCTACCACGTGAGCGCAAGGCTGGCCTGTGCTACATAGTGTGACCCTGCCTCAAAACACTAGGACTGGGAGTTTGGCTCAGTGGCTTAAGTGCCTGCCTGGCAGCCATGAGGTTCTGAGTTCAATCCCTGGTGCTGCAAAAAAAAAACAAAAAACAAAAAGAACCATAGGGTGCAAGAGAATGCTGGGACTATAACACTGTCCCATGTCATTGACTCCTTTGACACCTTGAGCAGGTCACAACTTCTCTGACCCTCAGGTTGAATTTTTATTAAATATCTCCAGGGGTTCTTGCAGATTTGAAATTCTGCAACTATAACTAAATCAGCATTTTTACTGAGTATAATGATGTTCTAAGGGACTTGTTATGGCCTAAAGTTATATCCAAACCTATGTGAAAATTAACTAATTTATAATTATCAGATACATTTGAAGTCAAAGCAGAAACTATTGAATTCCCAGAAGAAAAGAAGCAGTTTTAATTTACATTCTTGTTAGGAAATTTGAAACTTAATTAAACTTTGGCTGGTGCCTCTGAAAGATCTGATTTGTGTGGTTTGCAGAAAAGTATAAAATGCACCTAAAAAATAAGAGCAGCTACATAAAAAATGTGATTTGAGGAACTCCAAAAGCCCATTCACAGTCATAAACACCTGCTCACTGGCCGGCTCCATGGCTTCCCTGCTGCTGCATAACAAGTAACCACAACTTTAGCAACTTGAAGCGGCACTTCTGTATTTATGATCTCGCGCTGGGTGCAGCATAGCTGGATTCCCTGCTCAGTGTCTTAGCGAGGCTGAAGTTGAAATGTCAGCACAGGTGCATTTTCATCTAACATTTAGGGTCCCCTTAGACTTACCGGAGCTGTTGTCAGGACTTAGTTCCTTTCCATTGCAGAACTGAGGTCCCCTTTTTCTTTTGGTTGTTGACTCTCCACAGCCCCCTGCAGGTCCTTGCCACATTGCCTGCACAGTGGCAGCTGGATTCTTCAAAGCCAGCAGGAGCGCTGTCTCCCAGTCTGTGAAGATGGTTGCTCAGTAACATAATCATGGGAGTGAGTGTCCCATCAGCTCTTCCATGTAAGGTCTCAGGGGTGAGCACTTATCAGGGTCACAGATCCTCCCCACACTTCAGGAAAGGACATTACACAGTTTATGTAGCCCACAAGGCGGGAATGTTGGGGCCACCTCAGAATCCTGCCTACCACACCAGCCCAGAAATCCCTATCTTTAGTTTTATTCTTCTGTTCTTTGAAGGCCCAGCCATTTTAGCTGATTTAAGCCATTATGCTATTATGAGGCCAGGTATGGTGGCACATGCATGAACTCCCAGCGCTTGGGAACCTGAGGCAGGAGGATCATCATGAGTTCGAGGGCCAGTCTGGGCTATAGTGAGTTCAAGACCAGTGTGAACTACATAGACCTTGTCTCAAAAAAAAGCAAGCCATTAAGTTGTCTAAAATAACAACAACCTGGCAGTCATAAAATTTTAAGGCTGGAAAGGAATTCAGAAATCATTTTGTTTAAACCAGGTATGGTGGTACACACCTGAAATGTCAGCACTCAGGAAGCTGAGGCAGGAGGATCATAAGTTCCAGGCCAGCCTGGACAACTGAGCAAGACCCTGCTTCAAAATAAAATGTAAAAGAGGGCCAGGATGTAGGTCAGTGGTAGAGCATTTGCCTAGCACTTGCAAGGCCATAGGTTTAATCTCAAGTACAAGAGAGATGGTGGGGGGTGGAGGAAAGAAGAAAGAAGGAAGGTGGGCAGGCCAGCCAGCCAGGCATGGTGGTGCATGCCTATAATCCCAATACTCTGAGAGTTTGAGGCAAGATAATTGACACAAGTTCGAGGCCATCTTAGGCTAGATAGACCCTGTCTCAAAAACAAAACCAAAAGAGAGAAAGTCAATCATTTCATTTGAACTCTTCGTTGCTTTTTAAGCTGCGTGAAGGAAACTGACTTGCTCAAGTCACAAATGGAATGACATGAAACCGACCAGAAATTCCGGTGCAGTGACTTCTACACCTCTGTTTTCTTTAGTACGTGGAAGCCACTTCTTCTGGAAGGACCTGTAATATTATGGAGGGACTCAGTGCTTTTCTGTGACAGCAAAAACAGAAGAACATTCAAAGCAGGGATAGCCCAGACAGCCAAGAAGGCATAAAGGCAGGATATCTGAATGTCACAGAGCTGTGTGGGCAAAAGATTTTGAAAGAAAAAAGTTTCTGTTGTATCAATTACTTTAAAATTTGTGGGAGGCAAACCCCTGTGCTTCAGTTCATCACTGCATTTTGTAAAAACATTTATATGTGAAGAGGAGTATTGGCCAGGATTCCATTCATTTAAGACAAAAGCATCAATTTTAAAATAAAATTATTCAGGATGTAGGCAAGGAAGCTCAAAATCTGAAATAAATGTTTGCTTCTGAGGCATTTTCTATGCAAAGACCTGTTTTATTTTCCTAAGCTTGAAGTCACTTAGCATTCTGAAGATTGATTCTGGCTTAACTACTTCACTTTGAATATATTATGATTTAGTAAAATTATATAAGTACCCCGAGGGGGAGGAAAGCTGCTTTAAGGATTCATGATTACCACTGGGAGACAGAGGAGGTGAGGGTAGGGAAAAGTGCCAGAAACCTCCACATAAATAGACAAGAAGTAAAGCTGGGTGTGGTGGCTCACGCCTTTAATCCCAGCACTCAGGAGGCTGAGGTAGGAGGAGCGTTGTGAGTTCGAGGCCAGCTTGGGCTACAACACGAGCGCAAGGCCGGCCTGAGCTACACAGTGCGACCCTGCCTCAAAAAACTAGGGCTGGGAGTTTGGCTCAGTGACTTAAGCGCCTGTCTGACAGGTGTGAGGTTGTGAGTTCAATCCCCAGTGCCACCAAAAATAAATAAATAAATAAATAGACAAGTAAGAACAAAATCAGCCAACATGATATCCCACTATGAAAAAAGACCTGGAAAAAATGGTGACAGAAATTACACCAGTACACCCAGGCACAGTGGCATGTGCCTATAATCCTGGAACCTAGGGAGACTAAGGCAGGAAGATCAAAAGTTCAAGCCCACCCTGGGTGACTTGGCAAGACCCTGTCTGAAAATTTCAAAGATAAAAAGGGCTGTGGGTATATAGCTCAGTGGTAAAGTGTACCTAGGTTCAATTCTTAGCACTACCTATACACCCCCCAAAAAAGAAAGAAATGGCACCAATACTGGGAAAGTATGGAGATCAGTATTCGTTATAGGTGCAGCTTCTTGGAGAATTTTAAGGGTTACTACCTTTGAAGCTTCTGAAGTCCTGATAAGGCTTGTATAAAGGTGAACGGTATCTAGTCCTTCCTGTAATTACAACAAATTGAATTTAAATGAATCAGTTGCTCTCAGTTTAGCCATCAGACTACCAAGTAAGTAATTTTATTCTTTTTTTCTAAGTAAGTAATTTTATAAAGAAGAGGAAAAGGACCTTCTCAGATGAGGTGGGAACAAAGGAGAAACTGGTTAAATAAATCCTGACATGTCCACTCAGTGGAATACTCACTCTGCAGCTATTAAAGAAGACTGTGTGCTGGGATGGGATTCTCTCTCAGACATGGTACTGGGTAAAGCAAAGCACTATGTTTGCCATATCACCATTCTTGTGGGAAGGCAAAGAGGTGAACAGTAAGTACATGATTTTAGGCTGGGCACGGTGCCACACTCCCACAGTCCCAGCTACTGGGGAGGCTGTGGCAGAAAGATCTCAAGTTCCAGGCCAACCTAGGCAATTTAGCAAGACCATGTCTCAGAATTCAAAAAGAGCTGGTTTCTTTCAAAAGGCAATACCGGAGGCTGAGGCAGGAGAATCGTCGCAAGTTCAAGACCAGCCTGGGCTACAAAGTGAGTTCAAGGTCGGCCTGAACTGCATAGTGAGACCCTGTCTCAAAAAAAAGGACCGGGGACTCAGCTCAGTGGCATAAGTGCCTGCCTAGCAGACACGAGGTTGTGAGTTTGATCCCCGGTACCAAAGAAAAAAAAAAGAAAGAAAAAATATAAGACTTATTAGTCTCCAGATGAGACCTGGCTTGGAATAAAGGTTTCCCTGCAAGGAACCCCAGCTGGCACCTGTGAAAGCTCTCCTGATGCATTGTTCCCCTCGCACCTTCTGTTCCAGCCATCAGTCAGGCTGAGCACCCTTCCTGCTTTCCATATTTAACTCAAACTGACTCCACCCAGCTCCACATCCCCAGTACCATACCTGCAAAATCCAAAACAGCCTCTTTGCCGGGTGTGGTGGCGCACGCCTTCAATCCCAGCACTCAGGAGGCTGAGGTAGGTGGAGCGTTGTGAGTTCGAGGCCGGCTTGGGCTACAACGTGAGTGCAAGGCCGGCCTGAGCTACATAGTGCGACCCTGCCTCAAAAAACTAGGGCCAGGAGTTTGACTCAGTGGCTTAAGCGCCTACCTGGCAGGTGTGAGGCTGTGAGTTCGATCCCCAGGGCCGCAAAAAAAAACAACAACAGCCTCTTTACTCTGTCAGAATTCTGATCCAAATGTACCTCTGACTAATGCATACTGTTCCATTGCAACCCATTGTGTGTATTTATATCAGGTATTTCTTAATCTTAATGATGTTATAGGCCCCCCTGCTAAATTAGCCTTATCCCCTGGATGTGACAATTGAAGTCATGGAGTGCCTTACAGTGCTTGAAGAAATGATTACCCAAAGCTGGCTGTGGTGGCAAGTGAGAAGCTGAGGCAGGAGGGTCACTTGAGCCCAGGAGTTTGATACCAGCCTGGGCATCATAGTAAGGCTACATCTTAAACAGAGAAGTAGAAGGAAGAGGTGGAGGAGAAGGTGGTGGAGGAGGAGGTGGAGGAGGAGAAGGAAGAAACGTTTACCTCAGTAGAAAAATGTGATGGGAATTTTTAATGAAGCTAGATACAATACTGGAAGGTGATAATAAATGTTACTACTAAATCAGTTTTCACCAAATTAAGAATGCAAGCCCACTGAAGCAATCATCTGGGATAACAGTGCTCTGATTTAGAAAACCTGACCACAAATTTTCTTTCTTAGGTGTGTACCCTAAGTTAGGAACCAGGACTGCCAGCATCACCTCAGGCAGGCAGGCTCCCCAGCACTCAAAAGCCCCAAGCAGAACAAGAAATTGTTTCCATTTTCACTACTAGTACACAGTACTGCATTGCTCTTGACTCCTTAAATTTCTAGTTCTCCTAAATTGTATCCTTTCCCCTTAACACCAAAATCAGGTTAGAATGTGTGTGTTATACTGTGTTTGCCAGGGGTCTTTGGAGAAGATACAAGAAAAAGGACAAATACTCATCAAGGAAAAATCCTCCCCTTGGTCCCCTCAGAGCCATGTAGAAACTAAGACATTTGTATCACAAGCCTTTCCGGGGCAGAAGTACATCTCCCCTCACTTTACCTTGGCAGTCACAAACCAGCTTTCGATTTTTTTCCACTGTGGTCGAGTAAGGCAGGAATAATCACATGGCCACAGCCCAGCTTATCAGATCACCTTTGCAAATGCCTCCACATTGGTAAGAAACAGGCGGCTCCTGCCTGGGTCATGCTCCCCAAAGCCGTGTCGGTGTATCAGAGGCAGCTGTGGAGAAAGGTTCCCAGGGCCACCTTTGTTACATGTGTTTCTCCTCAGTTGCTGTTTAGTACACTTTTTTAAGTTGTCCCTGAAATCGTCAGTATGAGTTCCAACGAAATGCTGTGTCTCCCACTGTATAAAACACTTGGCCCTGCGGTCAGGGTATAAAGCTGGCTCCTCACAGCTCCCAGCTATTCAATTATTTATCCCTGACCAAAGGCACTGAAGTGTTCCCCAATTTGGCTTTTCTGTCATCTGAACTGTTTCTCTTTAGGGTAACAGATGCATGGAAGAATTGGTATCATCCACATAAAGGATCAAGCGGACCTAATGTACATAGAGAAATGCAGTTCATTACCCTCTAACTTTGTGACCCTGGGAAAGTTATTTAACTTCTATAGAATTCACATTTCCTCTGCAGTCACTTCCAGTTCTAAGATTCTCTGATTCCAAGTGGACCTTTGGGCTCTAATCACTCCTGAACTCTCCTGCTCAGTTTGCTGTGCTGACTGGTTTTATTCAGTATAGCTTCTGATAGTATATTGTACAAACCCAGGTTGTGTTTCTTTTTTACTGTAGAATTGTCCAGTCATGGACCATGCCAGAGAGTAAACTGGGGTCTGGCACAACTCAGATACTGCCTGGGCTATTCAAAGAGCCAGGTGGTACCAGATTTTTTGAGAGCCAACTGAGCCTGCTTCTCCAAATCCCTTCCCATGCCAATCTAATAGAAATCACGCAATCTCGCATCAGTGTATCATTCAGGGACCTGGACAGATTGGTCCAAAAGGAATACATAAGCTGGGCATGGTGGTGCACACCTGTAACCCCAGCACTCTGGAGGCTGAAGCAAGAGGATCATCTCAAGTTCAAGGCCAGCCTGAACTGCATAGCAAGACCCTGTCTCGAAAAAATAAATTTAAAGAAAGGAATACATAGTCTCTGAAAACCAGGCTTTCTTTTTTTCATGGTTCCTTCATGCTCCATATGCACAGATTCAAAATTGAAATTCCAACCATCAGTCCGCATCATTCTGAAATAAGGCAGTTTTTCCCTCTGCTCTCACAGCACAATAATGAGCAGGTTTCTGTGACCTGTGTAGATTTCTCCCAACTAGCAAGCCAGCATTCAGTTCTATAGCACATAGGGCTTGGGTGGCTGGTAATTCAATTTTATTTGGATGTTATCCACCTAAAGACAGTGTCAGACCCACAGGCGAGGGCTCATGCATCCAAGACTGTCCCCCCATCCTGTGTCTGTGCTTCCGATGGCCGTGGAAATGTGGGTCCCCTCAGCTAGCTCCTTGCTGGTTTATTATGCAGGACATGTTCAGATGCACTGGGAGAGGTTGGGGAGGAGGAGCTCAGATGCACTGGGAGAGGTTGGGGAGGAGGAGAGGAGCGCAGGGCTTCCCTGTCCTCTGTGGGTTCACCACCCCCCAGCAACCATCGTGTGTTCAGCAGTCTGGAAGCTTGGAACCCTGTGTCTCTGGGTTTTTATGGACTTTTCATTGAATCTTCGGCCATTTGTGAGCAACTTTCAGGCTGGAGAGTGGAGCCAAAAAGTCCCAGCCTTTTCAGGCTTTCCTTGGTTTCTCCCTGTGACTAGCTCCAGCCACCAGCCATCTTTATTATTATCAATTGTTTATTGGTATAGTTTAGGTACATATAGTAATCACGTTCATCATTAGAAAGTTGTACCTGTACATGATAATATCATAATTCTTTTTTCCCCCATTCCCCTACCCTCCCTTCAACCCCACTTCCCTTCCTTAATTACAAAACCTTTGTTTCCATTTTTCCTTCTTTTCTCATTTTCTTTTCCCTTCCTTACTTTCTCCCTCCTTCCTCCCTAGTTCTCCTTCCCATTTTCTTCCTATTTGATGATATCTATTATGCATTTTGGTCCTTACTTATACTGTCAGTTTCTCACATCAGAATGCAATATTTACACATTTGTGTTCAGTGTATTTCACTTAAGAGTATGGTCTCAAGTTGCATTCATTTAGCTAGAAATGTCTCAAGTTTATCCTTCTTTATGACTGAGTAGTATTCTGTTATATGAAAAAACAAAACCACATCTTCTTTATCCATTGGTTGATGGGCATTTGGGCTGTTTCCAAGATTTGGCTATTACAAACTGCAAAACATGGATGTGCATATATTGCTGTGGTATGATGCTTTTAATTCTTTTGGAAAGATACCAAGAGGGGGAATAGTTGGATCCAGTGGAACCTCCAGTTTCAGTTTTTTGAGGCATCTCCACACTGATCTCCACAATGGTTGCACCAGTCTGCATTTGCACCAACAGTAGAGAAGTGTTCCTTTCTGGGGTGAGATGGAATCTCAGTGTTTAATTCACATCTCTCAAATGACCAGCAATGTTGAATACCAGTCATTTTATTAGCATACAAAAAGATAGCTCACTTTGGGGGGCCCGAGGAATTTAGGAATTTTATGCCAGAACAAGATCAAATGCGTATTTCACAATATCACAGTCCTCAATAGGGAAGGCACAATTCCAGTACCAGTAGCTGGCCCGCATAGGGAAGTTGAGACCTGCGGAGGGAACTGTTCCGCTCGCAGTGATTTCATTATGGCTGTGTGATTCAGAGATGTTGAAAGCAATATGAATGAGCCAACTCTCAGCACCAGCTGTCAAGCACTTGCCTTGTGATCTGCTGTCATCTCCCTTGTCCCCAGAGCTCCTGATTTGACAGCTCACCAGCTAGTTAGTCTCCCTCCTGCACTGAATCACGCCCCGGAGGCCTGACTGAGGATCCTGGACAGCGGCCGGCCTCCCAGCTGGGCTGGTCCCTGACTGGTGCATCCCAGTGATTTGAGTCACACTGACTTAGCAGCCTTGGTTTTGCCTGTCATTCAGAGGACACCACCACCCTCTCCATGTGAGACAGTAGCTGCTCTGTGAAGAGATGGCATTCGTAATGAGGTGGTCTCTGCTGTAGCCCCCAGAGGTTCCTGTTCTACGACTGCTTGCCACCAGTTTAATGAGCTGCTCACTAAAAATCGTCAAGACCTCTCACTGACATCATGGAATATTATTTACTGGGTTATTTAGAGGGAAGAGCACCTCTGCATGAGAGAAGGCTGCGACTTGGAATATCGGGACGATTGGCCACGGGCACTCTGTCTGCCCTGGGAGAATGGAAGAAGTGGGAAAGAAAAAAGAAAGACCGCGGTCGGTTATTACAGGCAAAGTGTGAGCCTGATGCGATGTGCAGAATGGCACTGACCACAGGACAGGTTCCCGTCCCCTCTCGGGACACACTTCTGTGGCAGGAAGGGAAATCCATAAGGAGATGAGTTTGACAGCGGTTTCTTCTGCTCTCGGTCTGTCTGCACAGGGCAGTCTTCTGCGGGGAACTGAGTTTCCTGGGTAATTTTCGGAGGAGCATCGAGAGCAGCTGTCAGCATTTTAGTTTGTTATAAATCGGCCCACAGAGCTAAATCTCTAAGCCTTAGACCTGTGTAGCCTTGCCAAGGCCCCAGGACACATCTCAAATCTTATAGAAACCCTTCACAGTCTCTTCTGTCCGAGTCTTTGACTTCCAAGGATTCCTCCTTCACCCTAACTCACATCCTGGAGAAAGGGCAGCCTGAACAGTAACGCACAGCTACAGGAAGAAGAAACTGGCTCTTCCTGCGCCACTAGACAGCCTTATCCCCCTCAACCCCTTGCACACGTGCACGCACCTCTGTGTGTGTGTGTGTGTGTGTGTGTGTGAGAGAGAGAGAGAGACTGAGGGTTGAACTGCAGCCCCCACCCTTTTGTATATATTTTGTTTTGAGACAGGAGCTTGATAAGTTGCCCGGGCTGGCTTCGAACTTGCACTCCTCCTGCCTCAGCCTCCCAAGGTCAGATCACCAGCATGTGCCATCACTTAAGAAATCAAGCGGCTCCATCAGGCTCACACAGCAAGTGGGCAGTGGGGCGGCCTGAGCCCGGTCCTTTTTCTGTGGCATTGTCTTGCTCCTTGCATGGCTCTGCTGTTTCCACCTGCTGGCCTTGGGGGTACTGTGGTGAATATGTGAAGGTGACAGATGTGAAGAGAGGTCAAATACAGAAAAAATGGCCAGATGGGCTGGTGACAGGGACAGAAATCACAGGAAGGGAGGAAGGAATGCTGGCGCAGGTTTAAGTTCACATTGCTTCTGGATGAATCTAACAGGATCATTATACAGAGCCCTTCATAACTGGTTGATTCATCAATAATCCCTTTCTTTACTGGGAGTTTCATTTCACCTAAAAATGTATCTGTTAGCAATAACATAATTTATATGAGCCATTGGACTGGATTTGAAGATGACAGAAGTGACAATGGAAGTTACCTCGTTCTTCCCAGCTGGTCTCTCAGAAGCCAATTCTCATGTGACTGCTCATATTTAATAGGAAATGCCACAGAAAGAGAAGTGGCAGGAGTGCCATGCACAATGGTGTACACTTGTAATCCAGCACTTGGGAGGCTGAGGCAGGAGGATTGCTGCAAGTTCTAGGCCAGCCTAAACTGCATAGCGAAACCATCTCAAAAACAGAAAGAAAGAAAGAAAGAAAATGACAAAAGATTTTCTACTGAGATCAAAAACAAACAAAAAAAATTTTAAACTGCATACTAGCCAGGCATGGTGATGCATGCCAGTGATCTCAACATTCTGGGAGGCTGAGGCAGGAAGATCAGAAGTTCGACCCCAGCCTGGGAAACTTAGTGACTTAGTAAGACCCTGTTCTCAAATAAGTAAGTAAGTAAATAAATAAATAAATGGATGGATGGATAGATGGGTGGATGAATGGATGGATGCAGATCTATCTCAGTTCAGAGGCTCTGGATTCAGTCCCCAGTACCACCCAAAACAAAAGGAACAAAAAACTGCATACCCAGCTAGTGAGACAGGGACCACTGCTTCTCCCTAAGGGCACAGCTGGAAGAAGACAAAGTGGCTGAGGCAAAACCAGCAGGGAGGAAGGAGGGACCTGGGGGATAAGGAGCGCACCATGCGCGTGCTCAGCTGTCTGCCAGGAACCACGGCATGCAGGCTTCCCGTGCGCACACTGCCGGCGCCGCCTCAGCCCCCACCGCCCCTTCCTTTGGCTGCCCACTAATTTCCTACACTGTTTCTATCACATTACCTCCAGTAGGATGGAAATGCCAAGGATATTGGCAAATAGCAATATCTGGGTTTTTTAAGGAACTCTTTTGATAATAATTTATTAGAAAAGTTGCCACGGCATGCTATAGACTGCTAAAGCCCCATCTTTAACTATTATATAGATGTTTAAAAAGTATTATATACTCACTTCTAAAAAGTTGATAAAAGCCAGGCCTAATGGGGTTTGCCTGTAATCCCAGCACTTCGGAGGCTGAGACAGGAGGATCCCTACAAGGCTGAGGCCTGCCTAAGCTACATGGTGAGTTCAAAGACAGCTTGGATTACAGTGAGACCCTGTCTCAAATATATGTATATGTATATGTGTGTGTGTATATATATATATATATATATAAAATAGTCATTTTTAATTGTATAAGTCAATACCATTAATCATGTTCACAATGTTGTAGAACTGCTATTGCTATTTCCAAAACATATTATCTCAAACAAAAAATCTGCCTATTAAGCATTAGTTCCCCAAACTCCTGAACTCCTCTACTTTCTGTTTGTATTAATTTACTATCAGGCATTCTTAATTAACTGTATGAACCTCTCAAGCAATAGAAAAGAATGGAACCTGAGGTGAAAAGCACAAAGGGTTGTGGATATAAACCAAATTCTCATTTTCTTCCACATGACCTAAACACAGCTGGACACTTTTGGCCAAGCCATTTACGCGCACATTCAAAGAGTCAGAACGGAAGCCCTCCTGCGCCGCGCTAACTGAGTATTGTTTATTTTCCAGTGACCATGCAGCAGGTGGCCAGGACTGTGGCTAAAGTGGAGCTGTCCGATCACGTGTGCGACGTGGTGTTTGCGCTCTTTGACTGTGATGGTGAGTGGGTCTCTGGAGTCGAGGGGGACCCTGAGCCTCACCGCCCTTCTAGACTCAGTGACTAGCATCAGTATTCACGGCCCACGCCACTCAGTAGCTCGCAAGACTGAGAAACAAAACCCTGGGCCCTGGTTTGCGGTTTCCATTTCTTTGTGCATGTGGGGTTTTTGCTTGTTCTGTTGTGTTTTGTGGTGCTGGGAATTGAACCCAGGGCCTCCCGTTTACTAGTCAGGTGCTCTGCTCCTTCTTGGAATTCCAGGTTGCCTGTAGGCCTAAACTGATCTATGACCAAAAGGATCTTAAACAGGGGGCACATTTTCAAGATTGCTTGGATGTGTGTTGTCCCCGATTGCGATCTTAAGTGGCCCCAAATAGTTGTACTTTTCTTTAAAAAAAAAAAAATGGAAACAAAAATATTACACTCAACTTGCTGCTTAGTAGGTAAGGAGAACTGAAATATTTTAATGCCTCCAGAAAGTAAATAGCACAGCTCTGTCTGGGATACAGTTGCAGAGAGTAGACACAGAGGAAGATCCGACCCAGCCCGGGCAGTGCAAGCACAGGTCAGCAGGGGTTTCCCGGAAGTGTCTCTGGAGCTGACCTGCAAAGGGCGGGCAGGAGCTGACTGGCCAGGCAGAGGGGAGTGAGATGGGGACCAAGACCGGGAACTTTGTGTTCACTTGCCATCCCCACTTCCGTGTTCAGCAGGACCTGACACCCGTCATCCTTAGCAGCCACGCCACTTGCACAGTGCCCCAGAGCACCCTCTGCTGGCCCCTTCAGCCCTTTCCTCTGCTGTGGGAGGAAGTCATCTCTCCCACACCCTGGGAACATTTCAAGAGACAAAACACAAAGCCTGTTTACTTCTTTATTCTCAACACCTGGCACAGGCCCTGGCATACACAAAACTCTCAGCTTTTGTCACACCACAATGAACCATCACTGAGCTGCAGGTGGAGACAGCAAGGAAAGAGCAAACCAGTTCATTGTAAGCCTAGAGAGCCGACTTTGTCCGTGACAGCGTGCTGGGCTTTGGAGCCACGTGCTGTGGGCAGTGGCATTTTCTCACTGCTGTGCTCGGAGGCCTTCACTCACACTGTCGTGCTTCTCTCTTCCTCTAGGCAACGGGGAGTTGAGCAATAAGGAGTTTGTCTCCATCATGAAGCAGCGTCTGATGAGAGGCCTGGAGAAGCCCAAAGACATGGGCTTCACCCGCCTGATGCAGGCCATGTGGAAATGTGCACAGGAAACTGCCTGGGACTTTGCCTTGCCCAAATAGTAACCCGAATTTATAGCAGTTTCCTCATGACCCTCCTCACTCACTCCCGCACCCCAAGGACCCTGGAGCCCTGGAGCAGAGCCTCAGCGTAGCTCTCCATGCTCCTTCCCTCCCAGCGGCCTCCCTGTCCCTGGGCTCTGCTGGGCTTTGGTTCCCAGTGACCATGCCCGCAGGGTCTCAAACACACGGACTTGTTTTCAAAGCTCAGAAAGCCCATACTCCTTCCTCAGTCCTACCCGTGCAGGCACCCTGTGGATAAAGAATCCAAGGACCCCTCCGCACACCTGCAACCCCAGGAGACAGCCAGTCCTCGAGTTGTTTTTGCCGTGGATTTACACTAACAGAACATTCCTTGCTCTCCCTCCTGCGGCTGTTTTCAAGCTGCAGGTTGGGAATAGTCCCTGGCAGGCAAAAGCAAGTCTGTGATGGTTGCAAAGGTGAGGACTCGGGCACCCTGAGCTGGCAGGAAGCCTGGGCCAGAGGAAGGACTGGCAGACACAGTGACTCTGAGCCCCGCTGCAGGAAAGCGCGGTGCACAGCGGCCGCCACAGATTCCGAATTCATAGCAGTTTCCTCATGACCCTCCTCACTCACTCCTTTCCTCTCAGGCCCCCTAAGTCTGTGCTTAATGAGCGCCACAATTAAGCTCATCCCCTCCCCCACAAGCGCCGTCTCCTCTCCAGGGCCTCTGCAGCCACGGCAGGCTCCGGCCTGTCCGCCCTCTGTCTCAAACACTCATAAAATATCACTAATGGTTTGCAATAAAGACCCCCGAAGGCTCCTGTCTGCTTCATTTTATGATCCTGTGCACTGTTTTCATATATCCAGTTTCAGATCCCGCTAGTGCAGACCCGGTCTGTTCCTTCCAGAGTCTGAGTCTTTCTGATCAAAGGCAACTTGAGACACAAAGTTAAGGGTATTTGGAGGTTGACTGTGTCAAGGAGTGGCGGGGTGCTTGAGGAACCATCTGGAAGGGTGAACCTAAGTTTGAAGAAGCGTAGCAACCAGTGTTGTGTGATGGGCCTGGCTCTGCTGCTCCCTCACCGGCTAAGAGATAGGTTGAGTTAAGTGGGCTCTGAGGGTCCTCCCAGGTCTGGAAGCCACTGCCTCAGCTCTCCGGAGTCCTTGAAGCCCCCAGATCCTGCAGGCAGTGCTCCCTGGTCCCACAGAACTGCACCACACCGCCCGGAACCTGTGCTTCTGCCAGAGACAGGCAGAGGTTTCTGCTGCCCTGTGGTACCAGACCCAGCGTTTCCGACAGCACTGTTCAGCGGCCTCATTTCTAACCTGCCTTCAGGAGATTCGGTTCTCCCCAAGGAGTTTGCTGCTCTCCTGCCTCCTCTGTCTTTCACAGTCCCTTTTGGGCTGTCACCAGTGTCCAAATGTAGGCTTTGCACTGCTTGTTGCTGTAAGCCTAGCAAAATATGAGCACTTCATAAATCGGGGGAGGGGAAAGATGGGAGGTGAGACAGGGTCTCACTATGTAGTCCAGGCTGGCCTCAAATTTGCAAAGATTCACTTGTCTCAGCCTCCAGAGCGTTGGGATTACAGGTGAGCACCACCATGCCTGGCACAGTTCTTAAATTTGCCCCAGAATCTCCAAATCACTGTTCCCCATTCTCCTTTCTCTCACCTAAAAGAGAAGTTCTATTTGCAGCCTCTGTGGGACATTGATTCCCCTACAGGAGCAGAACCTGCCGGTGGCCCCGCACACACTGAGCTGGAAGTTGTGGCGTGGCAGGGAGGGCACCTATCTCATCTGGAGCAATGCGAAACCCAGAGTCAAGCGCACCTGGGGGGTATGCGGGAGAGGAGACGGCCGTGCACTGGCGCAGGAGGGTCAGTGTGCGGTGAGAGGTACAAGCTGAGCCACCGAGAAACGGGGTCCTCCACAGGAGTCGTGGGGCAGGCGGCAGTGAGTTGGGAGCATGCTAACAGGGAAAATCCCAAGAGCGTGGTGTGAGTTGGGAAGAATTTGGGGAACACATGGAGCTGATCTGTGCTTGTCTTTCAAATTCAAATTGTTTCTTTACCTAAATAGAATAACCTCTCTCTCCTCTGGACTCGGCTCAAACTGTCCCCTCCTAAAGCCCTCCTTGGTACCATGTCATTTTTGTGAGACTGTCACCCACAAAGTTCAGACCCAAATAATTCCTGGACAAGGTAAGTGACACTAGCAATGCCTCGATAAATCCCCCCACACACCCACTGCCATGCTCTGATTTTGTCGTTGCTGTCTACTTTGAAAAACAAAATGCCTCCTCTTTCTGCATCCTGTCTGTGGCATCAGGAAGGGATCTCAAGACAGGACCCAAGCTGCTGGGCTTGACTGTGGGTTCAGCTTCATCCAAGACAAGCAGGAAGAAATGAGATTGTTACTAAGGAAAAGGGGCTTTGAGGATGTGCATGATTTTGAAAATCATTATTTTAAAAACTTTTAGCCCCCAGGTTGGGACTTAATTTCTAGAACCACATCGGACTTGACATAGAAGGAGAGGCACAGCAATGGCTGCTACGGAGCCTGGAAGAAGGCAGCATGGAGCCAGCTCAAGGGTTGGGGCCGGAGGTGGGGCGGGGCGGGGGGCGGGTGTCCTAGTTCGGTTTAATGGGCTTCCAGCGCCACCTGCTGGCAAGAAGGCTCAGTGCAGGGACTCACAGGCCTGCAGCTGTTGAGTTCGGTCCGGTCCCAGCCCTACCCCTGAGAATGGGCCTTGGTGCCGACCATCCATGAGCGAGGCCGAAGGAGCCATGAAGAGAGGTGCTTTGGGCGAGACTGAAACTGAGAGGACGCAAAGAACTAGAATCATGTGCTGGCCTCTTGCCCCAGGATGGAGCTTTACCAGCAAACGAAAGGGCAGAATTCACTATTTATTCTACAGCTTCTTGACTGATGGCCTACTAGAGCCAGGCACGGGTTCAGGTGCCAGGAGTTTGCATTCTCAGGAGGAAAAGAGGAAGCAGCAAGGTTACACTTAGAAAAGCAGACGCGTGGCTTCTCTTGTATGAGAAACCCAATGTGTAAATAATTTAAAGAGCAAATAAAAGATAATAGGAAAGAGGGAGAGGGATCTTTAGCAAACGAGAAGGGAACCAAGAGATGAGGGTAGGGGGAAGCAGGGGAGGGGAGGTGGAAAGCCCTGAGATGTGTTCTGTGCAAGGTGCCTGTAGTCATGTACTCCAACCTGCACTGATAAAAAGCAAAAGGGCCATCTGAATCCCAGTTTAGGAGCTCAAAACAGGTTGCTGAGGAAGCTTTTCTTGCTTTGTTTTTTGTCATTTTGTTACCATTTTTAATTAAGCATTGGTACTTGACTGCTTTGAAACTGGTTGAATTTGCAAATCGATACTTTTTGACATGAACTTGTCGTCCCAGTACTCGCTGTTTAGCACCCAAGGCACAAGCTGCGATCTGTGGGTACTGATTGCCTCCCCTTTCCAGTCAAGTCTGTTCGGTACTTGGTGTTTCTGGCACCTGTTGTGCCTCCTGGACCCCATTACCGATGAGCACCAAGTACCACTGTAGATCGGAGTTGAGTGGGAATTGCAAGACTGGGAAGCTGGCCGGGCATGGGGGGCGCACACCAGGACTCCTAGCCCTCGGGAGGAAGGAGGGTCGCAAGTTCAAGCCCAGCTGGGCCACTGAGCCAGACCCTGTCTCAAAAATTCCAAAGAGGGGCTTCAGGATGTGAATCACTGGCAGAGTGTCCTGGGGTTCAATCCCCTGTACCACTAGGGAGGAGACTGGGAAACTGGAGTATCAGACAAAGGCTAAGTGTGCAAAGACCCAGAGGCCAGAAAAGCACATTTCAGCCTAGGGATTGAAATTCTAGACAATACCCAGTACAGACAGGGGAGTGGTTTTGTGACCCAAGAATTAAGATAGTGGTCATTCACAAAAAGGATTTTTAAAAATGTATTTAGGAGCCGGGCGTGGTGGCGCACGCCTTTAATCCCAGCACTCGGGAGGCTGAGGTAGGCGGAGCATTGTGAGTTCGAGGCCGGCTTGGGCTACAGCGTGAGCCCAAGGACGGCCTGAGCTACATAGTGCCACCCTGCCTCAAAAAAGCCAGGACCGGGAGTTTGGCTCAGTGCCTTAAGCGCCTGCCCTGGCAGGCGCGAGGTTGTAAGTTCAATCCCCGGTTCCGCAAAAAAAAAAAAAAAATGTATTTAGGGCTGGGCATGGTATAATCCCAGCCCTCAGGCAACTGAGACAGGAGGGTCTATGCGAATTTGAGGTCAGCCTGGGCTACAAAGTGAGTTCAAAACAAGCCTGGACTACATGAGACCCTGTCTCAAAAAAAAAAAAAAAAAAAAAACCACAATAAATAGCCTAAGGGCTGGGAGTTTGGCTCAGTAGCTTAAGCACCTGTCTGGCAGGCTCGAGGTTATGAGTTCAATCCCTGGTGCAGCAAAAAAAAAAAAAAAGCCCAGTATGGTGGTGCACACCTGTAATCCCAACACTCAGGGGACTGAGGTAGGAGGATCACTGCGAGTTTGAGGCCAATCTGGGCTACAAAAGTGAGTTCAAGGCCAGCCTGAACTACATAGTAAGACCTTGTCTCAAAAGACATAAAAAATAAATAAATAAAAATAATTTTGAGCATACACACATATAAATAACTCCTTTTTAAAAATCATGCAAATTTAGCCGAGCATGGTGGCACACGCCTTTAATCCTAGCACTTGGGAGGCTGAGGTAGGAGGCGCATTGTGAGTTCGAGGCTGGCTTGGGCTACAACACAAGCACAAGTCTGGCCTGAGCTACATAGTGTGGCCCTGCCTCAAAAAACTAGGGTTGGGAGTTTGGCTCAGTGGCTTAAGTACCTGCCTGGCAGATGCAAGATTGTGAGTTTGATCCCCAATGCCGGGGGAAAAAAAATCATGTAAATTTGCAGGCTAGAAGTGCAACTCAGTGGTGGAACTTGTGTGTGTGAGGACTTGGGATCAATACCCAGCCCTGACCCCCCCCCAATTGAAGACCCCCAGAACTGAATATAGCAGGGGACACACTACGTAGTAACCCTTTCGGGAGAAGCGCTGGGTGTAGCTCAGTAGAAGAACACTTACCTAACATGCTCGGGCCTTGGGTCCAATCCTCAGCAGCAAGAACTAAGCAAAGACAATTTGTGGGAAGGGCTAGGACATAGTTCAGTGACAGGGCACGTGCTTAGCATATGTGAGACCTGGGTTCAGTACCCAGAACCAAAACACAAAATCAAAACCACTTGTGGGACACGATTGAAGGAAAAATTTGTAAACCTCTGAACTTATTTACAGAAGATAGGCTGATGATAAGTTAAACATTTGTCTCAAGAGGTGGGGGGGGGGATAAAACCCAAAGAAAATGACAGAACCAAATAAGTAACATTAGGAGTAGTGTGTGTGTTGGGGACTGAACCCAGGGCCTCACATACGCTACTACTGAACCACACCCATATCCCAACATTTGGATTTTTTTTATACTGGAGTTGAGCCTAGGGCCTCCATACTGAGCTACATTCTCAGCCATTTAAAAAAATTTTTGAACTAGGCTGGGATCAAACTTACTACCTTCCTGCCTCAGCCTTGTGAGCCAGTGAGACTACAGGCATGTGCCGCCATGCCCAGCAGGGATTTTTAAATGTGTATAACTACAGAAACTATAGCAGCTTTAAAATGTAATAATGATGTGAACAACTTTATGGCAATAAGTTTGCACTGGAGCCAGTCATGATGACGCAAACCTGTAATCCCAGCCCTTGGGAGGCTGAGGCAGAAGGATCACAGCAAGTTCAAGGCCAGTTTGGGCTACATAAATGAGTTTGAGGCCAGCCTGACTTAATTACATAGTGAGATCCTGTCTCAAAACAAAAAAAAAATTTTTTTTCTGAACTGGATGTTTTCCTAGAAAATATCTTAACATAAGAAAAAATCTGAATAGATTATATAATAAATTGAATTACTAAAGACCTACTTACAACAAAAAGAGACCTTATATGAATGCGAAATTTATATATGACCAAATTCTGTACCATCCTGTAATCATAGTAAGGAGTGTGCAGTTTTATCTCGATGACTAGAAATTGTATCTTTTTCACGATGCTGGGAATTGAATGCGGGGCCTCTCCACCATGGAGCCTTGTCCCCAGCCCGGCTCTGCCTTTCAGGATAGTGACTTGGCTTGCATGTCAGTGGGTGGGTGGAGGTGGGATCCAGGCTGGAGACCACCATAACGACCCATGGATTCCTGCATGTGTAGGAAGCTAACAGACTTAGTAGGTGTTTAGAGCAGGGAGTGATTTGGCTGAGGGAAGCATGGAGCGTGGAAATTGGAAAATGGTGAGGGAAAGTAATTTAGGGGAACCTGACTTCTGTCAGGTAACCAGGTGTGGCAGTGCGTTTTGGTGGCACTGGGAAGCTGAGGAGAGTGGGTCTAGGTCAGTTTTGGACCTGTGGAGGTGCCCGAGGGACAGCTAATAGAAGTGGTAGGTAGGTAAAGTGAGGATCTGGACCCAGAAACAGAGTGTAGGGTAGATATGTGATTTGGGAATCTTCTAAAACCCTGGGCTCTAACCATGAACACATGAAATCTCAGATCAGTTTTCCAACTGTTGAATACTAATATCAATACTGGCTGTGGTGGTACATGCTTGAAATCCCAGCACTTGGGAGGCTGAGACAGGAGGATTGCTGGGAATTCGAGGCCAGCCTTGGCTACATAGTGAGTTCCAGGCCACCCTTGGTTACATAGTGAGTTCAAGGTCAGCCTGAACTACCTAGTGAGACCCTGTCTCATAAAACCCAAAAAAAAAAAAAAAAAGTAATATCACCTCCTCCACGTGTTCCCCAAAGGAAGCTGGGAGTAGAGGTCATCAAAATGAAGGGACTTTGAATTACAAACAAACAAACAAACAAAACAAAAACCCTCTATTGTGTGGAACAGTCAAGAAATGGGCCAACTTCCCAGCACTCGGGAGGCTGAGGTAGGCGGAGCGTTGTGAGTTCGAGGCCGGCTTGGGCTACAACGCGAGTGCAAGGCCGGCCTGAGCTACATAGTGCGACCCTGCCTCAAAAAACCAGGGCCGGGAGTTTGGCTCAGTGCCTTAAGCGCCTGCCCTGGCAGGCGTGAGGTTGTGAGTTCAATCCCCGGTGCCGCAAAA
>RJWM01000821.1:0-81653 GCA_004363535.1 Dasyprocta punctata | reverse complement strand
CAGGTGTGGTGGCGCATGCCTGTAATCCCAGCACTAAGAAGGCTGAGGCAGGAGGATTTTTGCAAGTTGGAGACCAGTTTGGGCTACAAAGTGAGCTCAAGTCCAGCCTGGACTGCATAGTGAGACCCTATCTCAAAAAGACCAAAAAAAAAAAAAAAAAAAAAAAAAAAAAAAAAAAAAAAAAAAAAAAAAAAAAAAAAAAAAAAAAAAAAGTAAAAATGAAACTAAAGAAAGAAAAAGAAAGGAATATGATTGGACAAAAAGGATATATCTAGCCAGGTACAACACACACCTGTACTCTCAGTTACTCAGGAGGCTGAGGCAGAAGGATCACAAATTAGAATCCCCCCTGGGCAATTAGTGACTTAGTGAGGGCCTACTTTAAAATAGAAATTTTTTTAAAGGGTGGGGCTGTAGCTCAGTGCATAGACCTGGGGTTTAATTCCTCATGCCACTAAATATATAGGCAAATAAAAAGGATTGGGAGTGTAGCCAGGGGTACAAAGTACTTGCACAAGGCCAGGCATGATGGCACACACCTGTAATTCCAGCACCCAGAAGGCTGAGGCAGGAGTATTGCTGTGAGGGCGAGGCCAGCCTGGGCTACATAGCAAGACTGTGGGAAAAAAAAAAAAAAAAAAAAAAAAAAAGAGTGCTTGCACAGCATGTGTGAAAAGGCCTGGGCTCAACCTCCAGGAATGCAAGGGGGAAAAGGATTATTACCATTACTAGGGGGAGGACACTCAGCAAAGCCATCTGTTCAGATTCTTCTTGTCCTCTCTGTACAGCATTCCTTCCTCCCAGGTGTAGAGCAGGACCCATGCTGAAATGGGCGGTCTTATACTCTGCTATCAGACAAGGTAGGTCACAGGATTGATTTATGGCCGGCTCCAAGTCAGAAAGGCAGATTAGTTTTTATGGCTTGCCTTTGGGAAGGAGGCTCAAGGCAGGAACTACAGATCATGTCCCATCATTATATTCTGTAGTGTTTTGTTGTTGTTTTGGGTGCCGGGGATTGAACCCTGGGACTTGCTGTCCATGCTAGGCAAGTGCTCTACCACTGAGCTACACCCCCAGCCCACCACAGTGCTTTCTGTTAACTATTTTTTTTTTTTTTTTTTTTTGGTACTGGGGATCGAACTCACAACCTCGTGCCTGCCAGGCAGGTGCTTAAGCCACTGAGCTAAATCCCTGGCCCTGTTTAACTATTTTTTGTTGTTGTTTTTGTTTTGTTTTGCTTTTGAGACAGGGTCTTGCTGTGTACTTCAGGCTGGCCTTCAGTTCACACTATAGCCCAGACTGGCCTCGAACGCACAGCAATCCTCGTGCCTCAGCCTCCCAAGTGCTAGGATGACAGGTGTTGGCTACCAGGCCTAGCTTGTGTTAATTTGCAGGGGGCGCATCTCAGCAATTTGTTCTTACAGTTGTGCAGCACAGGCACCACTGCAGGTCGATCTGGGGGCCCAGGATGCCGCTCCCATTCCCACAGTCCGCACTGGGCTCACTCCTCCCCAGTCTGCTGGGACCCACCTTCACTGGATCGGTAAAAATGCTGAGGGAATTTGGAGCCTGGAGCCTGCGTGCCAAGGGAGGCCCTGGTCGGCAGTCACATTGGGAGGCAGCAGGGGACACTGAGGAGCAAGGAGCAGAAGAGCAAGGGAGGTGACTGTCCCAGCGCCTGGGCAGTTCTTCCCGAGGGCGTGAGGGGGAATAATGCACTGAGCCCTAGCCGTGGGTGAGGTGTGTGAGGGGAGAAGAGCCCGCCTCTGAGGTGCGCCCATTCTGTCCATTTACCGGGTGGAGCCCTGGGAGGCCAGGGCCCTGTGCTCAGCCAGGGGGGCGGGGCCGGGGCCAGGGCCGCTGTCTGGTTCAGCTGGAGCCTCAGCTGAGGGCGCCAGCGGCACAGGGCACAGAAGGCCGTGTCCGTGGTGGGTGGAGGCTTGGCCACTGCAAAGCAGGGAGGACTCCTGGGATTGGCCTGTCCTCAGCCCCAGTCCCAGGCTCAGGGGTCCGTCCTGCGACACCTGACAGCTGCCTCTGAGCCTCACCCACTGTCACCCTCACCGCACGGCCCTGCTACTCTCTACCCTCACTAGGCTGGCTCCCTGCTGCAGCAGGCTTTGCAAGGGAAAGGATTTAATGCAGGGCACATCATTTATAGGATTAGTTTATGATATTCAAACAAAGAGTCAAATGCAGGATAGTATAAAAAAGGGTTGGGGGGACATAGCTCAGCGGCATAAGCGCCTGCCTAGCAAACACAAGGGTCTGAATTTGATTCCCGGTACCAAAAAGAAAAAAAAGTGCAGAAAAGTGCAGGAGATCTGTCCATGCACTAGAGAGCAAAGAATCCAGCTGAGGTCCTGGATCCCAAGACAATGTCCTGCATGAGACCCGAGCTCCTCCGACGATGAGGACAGCTGAGTTCATATCAGGAAAACCAGTAGCACAAACTTCTCCAGGAGAATCAACAGCACACCATCTTCCCCTCCAGTTCTCCTTTCATGCTGTTGGCAACAGTCCTCAGGTAGGCCCTCCACACTCCGCACCACGCTGACTCAGTTCTGCTGGGTGTAACGAGCTGACCAGTAGCTAACCCACCGCACCCCCCAATATCAGGCGCTGTCCTCACCCATGGTGCATCTCCCCTGCGTGCAGGGCCTGGCTCACAGCACAGATGCAGGGCTGTTCCATTAACTCTCCCTTCACAGAGGAGCTGGAGTTTAAACTGAGCCCTACAGAACGAGTTAGACTTGGACAGAGAGGGAAAAGATCACTAAGGAGGACAGTCGTTTTTCTTAGCTGAGAGGTGGGGGTACGGTAGCTCTACTTTAGTAAAGCTGGGAGACATAAGATGGGAGACAAAAGCACATCCAGTTTGATTCTGAATTCTGAGAATCCCCAGAAGAGAGCGGTCAGGGGCCGAGGGTCACCTAACACAGGGCTGGCTTGAGATCTAGGAGTGAAATGAGATGCTGAGGTTCAGTGGAAAATTCACTTTCCTAGTGACTTCTGGGTATCTGTGAAGTAGGCAATTAAAATACTTTGTCTTTATTTTTTTTTTCTTTTTTGGTCTTTTTGAGACAGGATTTCACTATGCAGTTCAGGCTGGCGTTGGGCTCACTTTGTAGCCCAGGCTGGTCTCAAACTTGCAACAATCCTCCTGCCTCAGCCTCCTGAGTGCTGGGATTACTGGCGTGCACCACCACTCCCAGCTTACTTTGTCTCTTTTTAAACCTCATTTTCCATAGATACTACAATCCCAGTTCATCAGGACAGAAGTTTTTAGTCTTTCCTTTAGATCAAAATTATAACCTTTTGGTATCTGGAACATTCCATCAGGAGAAAGTATAATTTCAGATCATCCTTGGAATATCAGTTTCACACTGAAGCAAAATCTATAGACCAAAGACTATAATGTTTAACATGGACTGGGCAGTGGTGTAGTCTCCTCCTGGTCTTTGGGTGGAGAAGTTGCCACTGAAAATCAAATTAGTTTCAGAAATTAAAACAACTAGTTTGACTAAGGTGATGTAAGGTAGGGTTGGGTGTGATGGCACACACTTTTAGTCTCAGCACTTGGGAGGTTGAGGCAGGAGGATCACCGCAAGTTCAAGGCCAGCCTGGGCTACATAGTGAGTTCAAGGCCAGACTGAACTACATAGTGAGACCTTGGGCTGGAGATACAGCTCAGTGGCATAAGCACCTACCTGGCAAGTACAAGGTCCTGAATTCAATTCCCAGTACAAAAAAAAAAAAATTCCTTTATAGTGAGACCCTGTCTCAAAAAAAAGAAGGGAAAGAAAAAGAAAGGTAGTGGTGATACCACAGAGGCTGATTAGATCAGCCTTCAGCTCATAATCCCTTCTGAAACAACCAACCCTTTCTGGGTAGAGGCAGCTCAGGCAGGGAGCCCAGCAGCAGAAGGGAATGTGAGAAGGCAGCACAAAATGCTCCCACCACTCAGCCGCTTTTCCAGCTCCTTACTGATCCTCACTGCTCCTTGCCAACTAAGCCAAAGAACTGGCGACAGACGTAAAATTTAAATGAGACTTTGCCACTTTATAAGCATTGCAGGAGGGTAGGGCTCATCAGTCAATAGTTGGGCAATCACACTGATATTACAGACTCTTTTTCACTCGAGTACCCTCTTCACTGACTGAAGTGCCCGTGTCAGCAGCAGGGCCTGGTGACAGGAAATGGAAGCAATCTCACCACACTTAGCCAGAGAGGGGAGGCTCCACATGGCAGTCCTAGTCATCAAGTCTGAGAGAGGGTGCTTAAAAGCAGCCCTAGTTTTCACACAGTAACACACAGGGACCTATCAAAGTTTGTAGACTTTAAGTGGAGAGCTGTCTTTTTAAGGAGAGGCTACTATCTTGACCACCTGGAGTCATATGGGTTTGCACTGGGCAGCAAACAGTGGAAATGGAAAAGAAGGTTGTGAGATAGGAGATTAGGGTGTGGCAAAGTGGACTGGGGAAGTAGCACGACCAGTTAATTACAGGATCCCAGACGCATGTGCAGAACAGGTCCCAAAGCCCTACAATGGACTTCTCGCGAGAACTCGAGCAGGTTTTCAATTGGATGGCCTGGCCTGAGGCGTGGGATCCCAGCATCGCCTCTCAGGGCCCCGATGTGCAAATTCTCTTGGAGTTCCTCCAGATTTAGACGGCATAAAAGGACACATTGAAAATGTGAACATTAACTGGGCGTGGTGGCACACGTCTCTAATTCACCACTCGGGAGGCTGAGGCAGGAGGATCATTGCGAGTTCGAGACCAGCCCGAAATGCATAGTGAGACCTTGTCTCCAAAAGAGAAAAAAAAAAAAAAATGTGAAGACTTTACTATCGTAACTCTCTGCCCATGCTGTTTTTCCCAGAAGCCGCGTGTACTTTCATCTTGCTCTCACCCTTTTTCTCTTTACTCACCCCAGGGTCCCCTGCAGAGCCAGTTTCTCCATCACTCTTCACTTTTACTTTCTCAAATAAACTTTCCACTGCTTTTTGCTCGTTTAGTCTGATTCTTTGTTCAAGACAAGAACCTGGACTGTAATTCTGGGTGGAGAGGCAAACCTGAACCCAGTAACGTTTAGTAGGTTAGCCACTTTTTAGAAACAAACTTCCTGAGAGCAGTTGGTTGTGAATGTTTGTGTTTTGTTTTTGAAACAAGGTCTTACTAAAGTCTAGATTGGCATCAGACTTGTGATCCTCCTGCCTCAGCATCCCAAGTAGTGGAATTCCACATGCCCGCCACCATACCCAGCTCGTGGATGTGAAGTAAGTGGTGAAGGATGTGCAGCTGGGGTGGCCCTGACCTTGCTCCCTAGTGCGCTAAGAACACAAAGGCGTCTGAAGAGGATTTCCTGATGCCCTCATTTCCCTATCTACCAGCCAGCCTACAGTGCACCCACCATCATCACCTTCCCCACTAAAAGCAATGTGTATCCATGTGGCTAAGGCCAATGCCTCCCTAACACCCCGGCTGCCTCCTCTATCTACTCGAATTGTTTCCTCTGTTATAGGCTTTATCAACACAGCTGGGTAATTCTATCACCAAGTACTGTAAGAAGCCGGGCGTGGTGGCACATGCCTTTAATCCCACCACTTGGGAGGCTGAGGCAGGAGGATAGTTGTGAGTTCCAGACCAGCCTGGGTTGCAAAGCGAGTTCAAGGCCAGCCTGAACTGCATAGTGAGACCCTGTCTCAAAAAAGAGGGCTGGGGATTTAGCTCTGTGGCCTAAGCACCTGCATGGCAGGCTCGAGGTTGTGAGTTCGACCCCCAGCACCAAAAAAACCAAAAAAATAAAAAACTGTAAGAGGTCCCATTTTATTTTATTTATTTATTTTTTTTGCAGCACCAAGGATTGAACTCACAACCTCACACCTGCCAGACAGGCACTTAAGCCACTGAGCCAAACTTCCAGCCCTAGTTTTTTGAGGCAGGGTTGCACTATGTAGCTCAGGCTGGCCTTGCGCTTGCGTTGTAGCCCAAGCTGCCCTCAAACTCACAACGCTCCTCCTACCTCAGCCTCCTGAATGCTGGAATTAAAGACATGCACCACCACGCCCAGCTTGAGATCTCATTTTACGGCACCGGGGATTGAACTCACAATCGTGCGCCTGCCAGGGCAGGCGCTTAAGACACTGAGCCAAACTCCCGCCCTGGTTTTTTTTTTTTTTTTTTTTTGAGGCAGGGTCGCACTATGTAGCTCAGGCCGGCCTTGTGCTCGCGTTGTAGCCCAAGCCGGCCTCGAACTCACAATGCTCCGCCTACCTCAGCCTCCTGAGTGCTAGGATTAAAGGCGTGTGCCACCATGCCCCGCTTGAGATCTCATTTTAAAAACCACTTCATGACCAGGTGTGGTTCACGTCTGTAATCTCAGCACTTGGAGGCTGAGGCAGGAGGATTGCTGTGAGTTCAATGCCAGCCTGGATTACACAGTAAGACTCTGTCTCAAAGGAAAAAAAAAAAAAGCAAAAACAAAAAAGGAATGAAGGGGACCTTCATTCCTTTCCCCTAACAATCCACTTCTTCTTCCCTTTACCCTTTTGAATCTATTCTTGTCAAGATTTCTCTCTGCCATCCACCAAAAGGAATTGTATCAAGCTCACCACTGTCTTCCACATTGCCAAGTCCATGGGTCACTTCTCAGTCCTCATATGCTTGGCTTCTCCACAGGATGTGACAGTCTGACTAGTCTATCCCTCTTGAATCATTCGCTTTACTTGGCTTCTGAAATAACTCATTTTCTCACCACATGAGCTGCTGCTTCATTCTCCTTCTCTGAAGCCTCCTCCTCTTCCAGACTTCTAATTACTGAGGTGTAATCAGATTCTATTCTCTCTCTTCACTCACTTCCTTGATGCACCGAACCCCATAGCTTTTTTTTTTTTTTTGATACCGGGGATCAAACTTAGGACCTCACACTTGCCAGGCAGGCACTTATGCTGCTGAGCTAAATCCCCAGCCCGAGTCCCATACATAACTTTAAATATCATTTATATTTAACAAGCATTTCCAAAAGAAAAAAAATTTTTTTTTCATTCTGGAGCTCAAACACAGGGCCTACTGCATTCCAGGCAAGCACTTTACCGCTGAGCTAACCCCCAGCCCTAGGTGTTTGGTTGCTTGCTTTATTTGTGATGCTGGGGCTCAAACCCAGGCCTTGTTCCTGTTAAGCACGCACTCTTTCACTAAGCTATACCCCCAACCCTCCAACTTGGTCCCTAAACCCTACATATGCACAACTTCCTAACCTACACCTCCACTCAATTCTAAAAGGCATCACAGACTTAACACACGCGAAACCAAACACTGAATATTCCTCCTTAACAAACTGCTCTTTTCCTAATCTTCCCTGTTTCTCCGTTTTTAGTACATGAAAATTCTGTGCTTTCAGTTACTCAGGCCAAAAACATTAGAATCATCCTTGAGTCTTCTTTCTCTCACCTCCCACATTCACTGCATAACAAAATTGTCTTGGGTCTTCAAAATCCATCCAGAATTTGACTACTTCTCACCATGTCCACCATCATCCTATGCCACTTACCACTAATTCTCATCTGGATTATAATAATAGCTTCCTGTCGTCTGAATTATTGTAATAGCCTCTTGCCAAACTCTACACAAATGGTCAAGCAAAATAAGAACTGAGACATGACCAATGGACTTGGTGACATGGAGGTCACTAGTCACCTTAACAAAACAGCTTTCATTAGATGGGAGCCTGGAAAGAACTGGATCCTGACAGAACTGCATTCACTCTGCAGTGGACTCCTTTGGGTTGTGTATAATGTTACCTCCTTCTCAACTGTGTAATAACAAAAATTCCCATTTCTGAGCCTTTGCATTTGCCATTCCTTCTGCCTGGACCACCCTTCCTCCAGACAGTCACGTCTGCTCATCGTACCTGGATTCAGGTACCTGTTAACATGAGCTTTCAGATATCCTTTATCAAGTTATTTAAAGCAGCATTTCCCATCTTCTTTTCTTGTATTTTTTCATTATTTCGCTTCATAGTATTTATCACCATCTGAATGTATCCGTTTACTGGATGACTTCCCAGCTTCTCCGCACTCCACGAAAGCAGGAACTTTTTTTGTTCGCCACTGTAACCCCATAATATAATCGTGCCTGACACAAAGTGGATGCTCAGTAAATATCTGTTCAATTAATAGATAAATCACATTCATGTCAAACGCAGAGTTAATTACCAATAGTGTGCAAGCACACTCAACTTGAAGACCTCCGGACCCAAAGCGTGGATTCTAAGGCTCTGTAGCATGCACCGGTAATACCTATGGTCCCTCTTTTTTTTTTTTTTTTTTTGGTACCGGGGATCTAACTCACAACCTTGAGCCTGCCTAGTAGGCGCTTACGCCACTGAGCTAAACCCCTGGCCGTATCTTTTGAGACAGCGTCTCACTATGCAGTTCAGGATGGCCTTGAACTCACTTTGTAGGCCAGGCTGGTCTGGAACTCACAACGATCCTCCTGCCTCAGCCTCCTGAGTGGTGGGATTAAAGGCGTGTGCCACCACGCCAGGTTTACGGTACCTCTTTTAGAAGACATACGGTAGTGCTTCCGCCCACGCCCAACTCTCTCTCAAAACTTGGGAAAGGAGGGACTGGGGCCTACGTCATCAGCGTGCGCCGACCTGCTCCGCGACGCGCCAGCTGTTGGCGCAGCCCTTCGCTCGCCCGGCCTCCCCCGCCCTGGTTCCGCGCTCTGGTTCCGCCATGGAATCCAACAAGGATGAAGCCGAGCGCTGTATCAGCATCGCCCTCAAGGCCATCCAAAGTAACCAGCCCGATCGGGCGCTCCGCTTCCTGGAGAAGGCACAGCGGCTGTACCCAACGCCGCGAGTTAGCGGTAAGTGTGAGGCACCGGAGAACAGAGGGGGACATTAGAGCAGATGAAGGGAATACCAGAACCGACCGACTGGAGCAGTTGGCGGAGGGGGAGGGGTGGCGAGGCGCGGTTACGCCTGCGCCCTGAGGCGCGCGGTGGCTGCTGGGAGGTGTAGTCTTTCAGTCTCGCTCGTCTGCGGGACGCTGGGCGCCTGAAGACAGGGATAGCTGAGGCTTCAACCTTTGAGGTGTTTGAGGAAACTTCTGGGGTGTGAGGTTTCCTAAAAGGAGATGCGCTGGCAGAGCCAGCTAAAGAAACACACCTGGAAGCGAAATGGAACTACGTTTCCCAAGGGGCCTTTCGGCGGCCCAGGGCCAGTTGCCGGCCTGGGAAACATTATAGTTCAGGAAAATAAACATAACTCTGCCGAGAGAGGAAATGGGTTCTAAACAGGGAAAGACCTGATTTTTGGCGCCATGGAAAGGCGGCTCCATAGCTTCAGCCCCTCGCAGGTCTCCTGACGAGGGCCAGAGACCACTATGGCTGATACCGAGTCCTCTCTGCCACCCCTGCGCTCCTCACCCCCTCCGAAAGCCGCTTCACCTGCCAGAGAGACCCGGGGCTGATGGCTTGTGGAGGACGCCAGCCTCTGCCCCCCAACCCGCCTTCGCCCCCTCCAGGCCATCTGTAGACTCCCGAGGAGCCAGGATCGAAGGCACCTGAAGCAGGGACGGAATATTGAGGTTGCCTCCACTATTCATCCCCTCGCTTTACCCAAGAGCCCCCTCCATTTTATTCTTTGAACCTAAATTTTCAAAGAAGTTTTTCTTAATCCAAGCTGGAATAGAAAAAGACGGTGTTTGTGCCTGTGATTACCATTTACTAAACTATCTGGCATGTAACAGGCACTCAGAAGACCCGGCTCTCATCCTGACTGCTACTATGTGACCTTTCCGAGCTTGGGTTTCCTCATCTGGAAGATTAGAGTGTCGGCACAGGTAGTGTGAATAACAGTAATACCCGCAAGGCCTTTCACGGTAGAAAGCTCTTTCACATGCGTTTTGTTACTTGAGCCTGCCCTGTCTGGGCAAAGATCATTATCTTTGTTCTTTAGATGAAGTAACTTTTCTGAGGTGAGGGACTTGCCCAAGATTACACAGCTAAAGCTTGGTAAACCCTGTGACTCTAAATAAATAAATAGATACATACATAAGGAAATGAAAGCGCAGCAGTCGGCCTCCTCATCTTCCCTACCCAGTTATGAAATGGAGAAAGAGGGGTACTGGCAGGAGAGCATCTGAACTTTCCTCCCTCCTGACTCTGGAGGTTGATCTTTGGCCCGCTGGCCGTCTCCTGCAGAGGGTTTCAGTTTGTATTTGCCTGGAGTTCTGGTAACCTGCCGGAGGACTTCCTGTGAAATAAGTCACTCTGTCAAAGAGAGCATGGGGGTGGTTGGAATTCCATCTGAATGGGGGCTTGGTAGCGGGCAGCCATGAAAGGATAGTGACACTTGGGCCCATGGCCTCAGCCAGGTCAGGAGCTTGAAATGGTATCCTTCCTAGGACTCAGACACTGGAATTTGCTTGGGACGAGAGGGACCTGCTGCATGTTTATCATGTTTGTGCTTTTCTGGGAAGAGTATGTGCTTCATGCATCTGCATAAATTCCATCTTGTACCCCCTGGAGCCTAGCACTGAGCTGCCAAGGAACCTGGGGTTAGTGTAGGCCTGAACAGGGGAATCTTGGTTAAAAAACATGTGGTCATCTACTTTGGATGCTTTGGGTTTGAGCTCATTCCAGACACTCATTCAGTGGGACTGATTTTTGTTGAGAATCTTTTTCATTTTGTATTTGTTCTGTTTGCAAGGTCCTGTGCTTAGGGCTAACTGGTATAGCAGAAGTGGCGAAGTGTGATTCCTTGCTTGAGAGAGCTTATAGTCTAGCAGAGGAGACAGACTTGCAGGACAATATGGCAGGGTAGAAGATAATTAAGCACAGTGTTGGATTCTCGGACTTGAGGGTGGCCAAGAAAAATCCAGTCCCTGCCGTCTGTGTGTTTAGTCTGGTGGGGGGAAAGGAGTGGCGGAGGCAAGGAGGATGTGGCAAGCAGTTTCCTGAATGTTAAATTATAAGCAGTGTAGTGAGTGCTGTAGCAAGGGGTCACTGTTATCTCACCAGGCCGGGTGGCTCACACCTGTAATCCCAGCACTCAGGAGTCTAAGGTGGGAGGATCATCACAAGTTCAAGGCCAGCCTGAGCTGCATAGGAGACACTGTCTCAAAAAAAAGCTAATGTTATCTCACTGAAGGAAGGACTTCAGGGAGTAGGACAGGAGGCAGCATTTGGATTTGCATTTAAGAGGAAGTCATGAGGCTCAGGAAAGGCATGCTGGGAAAGATATGCAAACCAAAAGGTGTCAGAGGTTGGGGGAAGGGGTTAGATGTAACAAGATCATGAGGCAGTGCAAGTGAGAATTTGTATGGAGGATTCAAGTTGGAAAGGATAATGGGGCCAGATCATGAAACTACTTTTCCACCAGGCAAAAAGACTTTCGCTTATTCTGTAGTTAGTGAGAAAACCCGTTGAAGTTTGTGATGATGGGAATAAGGTAAGGAACTGTTCTCTTTGTTGAAGGGTGAGAGAGGGACGAGAGACTCAAGGCAGAAAACAGATGGGAGATGATGGTTAGAAAATCTGATGGTTGGCCCGGGATTTAGCTCAATGGCGTAAGCGCCTGCCTGGCAGGCATGAGGTTGTGAGTTCGATCCCCGGTACAATAAATAAATAAATAAATAAAAGAAGATTCTGAGGGCCTGAGAGAGGGGAGTGTGGATAAGAGTTAAGGTCATGGGAGAGGAGGTGCCAAGCCTTTGAGAGAGAGGGGGCTGCTGAGGAGAATAAGCCAGGATGCTGGAAAATGAATTGAAGCTGTGTGAGCAGGAAGAAGCCCAAGGTGGAGAAGTAGAGTGGGAGGTGGGGTCACCCAGGTGCACTGTCAGCGGTGCTCAGGAAGAAGCTCCAGGTTCTGGGTGAAAGTGCTGTCAATTTGCTGGTGTTCATTGGAGTGTGCATGACAAAGGTCACTGGGAAAGGGTAGACCGGGGAGAAACCGTTGCTTTGGGCGCAGTGGGGCCACACCCGCCCTTAACCAGTGGACAGAGGCAGAGGAAGTCACAGAATGAGCTGGAGCAATGGCAGGAAGTGGCAGTCCCAGGAGAGGGCTGCGGCTGTAGCCATGGGAAGCATCGTCAAGGAGTTAGTTGTGAGCAGTGTTGTCAGTGCTGCAGGGGCCGCATGGGAAAAGGACAAGTTGGGACATTCTAGGGGATGATGGAGACCATCGGGGGAGGCCTTGGAGAAGTGGAAGGATGAATGGAGGGAGGGCTCAGCAACTCGAAGGGCCGGGGCCCTCACAGTGTTGTCCTCAGTGAAAAGGAAGCGAGGGGATCTTCAAATCCCGCAGTAGGAGTGGGACAAGGAGGCCCCATTGGTGTGCGTTGTGAAGCAGTAGTGGAACCGTAAATTGGGAGGTCACAGAGCAAAGGTGATAGAACCAGTTAGTTTTTCTCTTTCTCCATTTCTCCTACTCCACACTGCTGCCCATACTGAGGATGGAGCTCCGCCTTGGCATGGAGCTACATCCCCAGCCCTTTTTTTTTTTTTTGGAGATAGGATCTCACTAAGTTGCCCTAGATGAACTCAAACTTTTGATCCTCCTGCCTCAGCCTTCAAGAGTATTGGGATGACAGATGTGTGCCACCATGCCTAACCAATTAGTACTTTTCTGACAATTTCTATTCAGGACCTGTCTGCCTGGCACTTTTTACTTTTGCCTAAGACTTAGCAACAATGGTGGGAAAATACTACCTTTTTGTAGAGTTCATAAAAACATCTGTGAACCAGCATACAAAGAGAAGCTTGGCTTGGATAATCACTAAGGGTCATTGCGGCTCAGGCTGACTGTGGTTCTATAAAATGGCTGACTGGGACCCAGGGAGGGGAGGATTCATTACCAGAAGATTTTGGCATTCAGGGTCTAAGCGTGAGAGATACTCCAGGACTGGCTAGGCCCAGCGTGGGCTTGTCCATTTAAATTTAGTCAACCTTCATGAGCCCCACTGCATACTCAACCCTTCAGTCAGTTTATTTCATTTTCTTTTTGTTAGCTTTGTTTTGAGACAGGATCTCACTATGTATTCCAGGCTGTCCTCGAACTCACTATGTAGCCCAACCTGGCCTTGAACTCATGGGGTCCTTCTGCGTCAGCCTCCTGAGTGCCGGGATTACAAATGTGCACCACCACAGTTGGCTACTGTTTCATTGACTCTTATTTGCCCCTCAGAGCAGTGCTGTGAGGACAAGGATCATATCTTCAATGAGAAATTAGATAAATACACACAGTGGAGTAACAAGGAGCCCAGGACTGTCTCCAATCCCAGCCTCTTTCCCCGCTTTGACCTCTTCTTTCCTTACCTCATTTCGAGCAGTGCAGGTACACAGATCCTAAAGTCGGCTACTTGCCTAATAATAAAAGTGACAGTAACAGGTCACTGTCTTGTTTGCTGAGTACCCTGCTAAGTTCTGTCCCTGCATATGCCAGTACTCTGTCAGCCCTTGGGAGGGAGAGACAGCTTTTCCTGGAGAAGCTACGTTAGCCTGGCCAAGATGACCCTGCTAGCCAGGGACAGAGCGAGTATGAGCCCCCTGGGCAGTCCGCCCATCCAGTCGGTGTGAGGAGGGGCGCCCCCAGGGCTCTGGCCATAGAAATCCTCGCACCTCCAACTCAGCTGCCACCTCTCCCACCACAGCTCCTCTCTTCCTCCGATTTCCCGTGTTTGTAAGGGCCTGTCAGCTCTACTGGGCAGGGACAGAGCCAGGATTAATGGTAAGTTCTCTCTCCATCAGTGATGTTGCTTGTTGGCGGTTGTGTCACGTGGGGTGTCATGGGGAGTCAAATGAGGCAGTCACATCCCATAGGCCTGGCAAGGGCAGGTCCTGGCCACAAGAGCGACCTGTCTCTATGTGACCCAGAGCTCAGCCCTTCCCCTTTGGCTTCTCTTTCTGCAGCGTAGGAAAATTAAGGGTGGCTTTAGGGCTCCAGATCTTCTAGAACCTTCCCTGTGAGGGACTGGAGAGAGCCTATCCCGTCGCCTGGCCAATGTCCCTCCATGTCTGTGGCTGTTGGATGACTGGTTATGTTGCTCTGAGGAAATCTCAGGCTCAGCCTGTACACCTGGAATTTCCAGAGAATCCAAAATAAGCAAATTTTGCCCTGTCCCATCCAAACCTCCATTTCATCATCCATTGTTCTCTTCCTTTGCTGTCCCCTTGGGCCTGGCATGAGGACAGCCTGAAGTATCATCATGCAGAACCTGCGAAGCTTCCTCAGCCTTGGCCCTGCCCTGCTAGCCAGTCCCCCATCACCACCTCTCCTGGCCAGCCTGCACCCATGGCGAGCTCATCAGGCCAATGATGGTGAGCCTTCTAGAGCATATAATGATGCAGACAGCCCACTGCGGCATGGGTGCTGCAGGTTCACCACCACGGGTCTAAGCCATGACCTTAGCAGCTGCTTCTTGGAAATGTGTCTCTGTGCCACATGTCACATGCCTTAATCTTAGTTCAGCCTCATCACCATTGTGAGGAAACCGGTTCAGACAGTTCTGACAGATCAGGCACCCCGCCCCACCCCACCTCCAGTACTGGGGACTGAATCCAGGGCCTTTACTCTGAGCTACATCCCCATCCCTTTTGTATTTTTTATTGTGAGACAAGGTCTTGTTGGGTTGCCCAAACTAGGTTTAAACATGAGATCCTCCTGTTTCAGCCTTCTGAGTGGTGGGATTATAGGCATGTGCCCATGCTTAGCTAAATCTGGGCCTTTCTGCATTTAACATTTCTTCTGTATTCAGAATGACTTTTTTGGCCTGTGCTCTCTCAGACACTTGTGGTCTGGGGTAGCAGCAATGTTAACAGGAAGGATGCTGGAGCTGAACAACCTGAGGTTCAAGTGTGCCTCTGTCACTTAACCAGCCATGTGGGGTGGGGTGAGGGGACCTATTTTCTAGGCTTTTGTGAGGTCTAAATGAGTGAGCTCAGGGACACGGCCTGCCTGACTCCGTGAGTGCCTTGCGATGGGAGTGATTACCTTAATACCCTGTATTGTTACCCGGTGCGCCCAGGTGTGTACGGGGGAGGGTGTCTGGCGCCCAGCACAGTGCCCTGAACATAACAGCACCTGGAAGGAAGCTGGCCCTGGTCCAGCCGTGTGGCCACACTGGCCCACACGGGTTCCCAGGAGCCTGTCAGAGGCTCTGGGAGTCACTACCCAGGCTCTGTGGTCTAGTGCGAGTCGGGTTTTCTGAGCTAATTTTGTGCCTGGAATAAATGGGCACGCAGGACTTATGCTAGGGGTATGAGTCCCTCCTCACCAAGTCAGCAGGAACCAAGGACTTGGATTTGAATAGCCATGATCCAAAGGGTGACATTGTTTAATCCCAGCACTCGGGACACTGAGGTAGGCTGAGCGTTGTGAGTTCGAGGCCGGCTTGGGCTACAACATGAGCGCAAGGCCGGTCTGAGCTACATAGTGCGACCCTGCCTCAAAAAACTAGGGCTGGGAGTTTGGCTCAGTGGCTTAAGCGCCTGTCTGGCAGGCGCAAGGTTGTGAGTTCAATCTCTGGTGCCGCAAAAAAAAAAATAAATAAATAAAGGGTGACAGTGGATGCCCCATGTAGACCCCAGACATTGGAGTAGGACTGTTGACTTGACCAGCATTTGGACAGTGTACCAGTCATTAGCAAGTAGTGCACGCAGCAGGTATTTTCCCTGAGCCTCGTACCTTCCCTGGCCCTGTAGGACAAACTCGTTTCCCTCAAGCTTCTTCACTGCGACGTGAAGGCCTCCAGGAGTTGCCCTTCCTGACCAGAACCACTGAGTCACACAGGCCCACTAAGCATGTCCCCACTGCAGACGACCCTGCCATCCCAACCCTCAACAGAGCTGCCTGTCGGACATACTGCTTTGGGACTTGGAAAAAATATCGTTAATGGTTTGTTTGCTTGCTTGCTTTTGCTGAGTTTAAAAATGATCTACTATGTGTTATGTACGTGTACCAACTCCCCACCCACGCTGAATGTAATCATTATGTACTGCAAAAATGTACTGTACTGATAAAAAAAAATGTAAAAACTAAAAAATAAAGCCGGGCGTGGTGTCACACACCTTTAATCCCAGCACTCTGGAGGCTGAGGTAGGAGGAGCATTGTGAGTTCGAGGGTGGCTTGGGCTACAACACGAGCGCAAGGCCAGCCTGAGCTACGTAGTGCGACCCTGCCTCAAAAAACTAGGGCTGGGAGTTTGGCTCAGTGGCTTAAGCACCTGTCTGGCAGGCATGAGGCTGTCAATTCAATCCCCGGTGCAGCAAAAACAAAACTAAACTAAAAAATAGGTAAAAATGACCTAGGACTGAGAGTGTAGCTCAGTCATAGAGTGCTTGTGAGGCATGCAAAGCAGGCCTTTGGTTTAATCTCTAGTACTGTAAAAAGCAAAATAAATAAAAATGAAACTGGGCATGGTGTCATACACCTATGATCCCAGCACTTAGGAGGAGAATGTGAGTTTGAGGTCAGCCTGAGCTACGTAGTGAGACCCTACCTCAAAAAAGAAGAGCTGATTGTGGTGGCATGCCTGAAAGGCTGGCGCCTAAGAGGCTGGGGCAGGAGGAGCCCTTCAAGTCCAAGGCTACATATAGTAAACTACAGGCCAGCCTGAACTATACTGTGAGACCCCCCCATCTCAAAAAAAAAAGAAAGAAGGAAAGAAAGACACATAGCTCATTAGCACAGCTGCACACTTAGGAAACGAGGATAAATTTTATAGGTTGGTTTGTTTGTTTTGGTACTAGGAATTGAACTCACAGCCTTGTGCTTGCCAGACAAGTGCTGTGCTGCTGAGCTATATCCCCCGCCTAATTTAATGTTTTTTATCACAGTGCAGAAAAAACTATCATGTCCTGAATTAAAAGGGCATGATACTATTTAAACTAGGAACATTAAACAGTTTATAACTCTGATGTACAATGTTAATAAACAATTACATTGAATAGCATGATTTTTTAAGCTAAGGAACATTAAAATTAACTAGATATCAATTTAATCAGGTTTGTACTAACATTAATTTAATATTAAAGCATTTTAAAGACCAAGGATAAAAATAACAATAGGGAATAGTACAAGGGATTGAAAATTTTAGATATTCCAGTGCAGAAAAGAAGTATATGTAGGTTTGCATGAGTTCAGTAGGGAAAAAATGGATTCATTAAAAAAAGAGCAGCATTAAAACCAAACAACTACATTGAAAGATGTAAAGTAGAATTAAATGAACTCTAAATCAAATACTTCAGGAGGCTGAGGTAGGAGGAGCGTTGTGAGTTCGAGGCCGGCTTGGGCTACAACGCGAGCACAAGACCGGCCTGAGCTACATAGTGCAACCCTGCCTCAAAAAACCAGGGCCGGGAGTTGGGCTCAGTGGCCTAAGCGCCTGTGTGGCAGGCGTGGAGCTGTGAGTTTGATCCCCGGTGCCGCAAAAAAAATAAATAAATAAATAAAAATAAAAATAAATCAAATACTGCAGGGTTTATTAATAAAACCCAAATGTACTTTTGAAAGATGATCAGAATATCAAAAATCTGTTTAGATTTATGAAAAGAATATGTATATATGTATTTACACAGGTGCACACAGAATATCTGAAAAATAAGGCAATTATTTCACACTTCCATGAATTATGCATGTTTACTGCTAGTTTTGTTAATAAAATTCATACTGTTAATGTGGGAAATAAAAAGATCTGTAGCCTTCCTGTCCCCAGGACTCCCACTCCCTAGAGAGCAGGTGACTCATGGCCAGCGCCACAGGCCCCGTTGGGGAAGGCAGGGGCCCAGGGGACCCAGGGCAGAGGCCTGCAGCCTTGTCCCGAAGGAACCCTCAATGCTTCCCTTGCTCTCCACAGCTCTGATCGAGTCCCTTAACCAGAAACCACAGTCCGCTGGTGAACAAGCCCATCCCACAGATGCCACCCACGCGACCCACAGGAAAGCAGGAGGGAGCGATGCCCCCTCGGCCAACGGCGAAGCAGGAGGAGGCGGAGGAGGAGAGAGCACCAAAGGCTACACTGCAGAACAGGTGGCGGCTGTGAAGAGGTGGGGCCAAGCCCAAGCCGTGCGTGTTCTGGGGCGATCTGTAGGCTTCCCTCTATGCAGTGCCCCTCTTCGGCCTGGGAAGATGGAGAGGGAGGTCCAGCTTGTTTCCCATAAGGCCCTGGGACACAGTGTGGGACACAGGGCTCCACTGTCCACCCACAGCAGAGGCAGAAACGCTGACACCACTGCCATCCTCTCTCTCCCACTGGCCCAGGGGACCCCAGGCGTCTACACAGCTCTGTCAGACAGAGACAGAGCCTGGTCTCGCCTCCAGAGTCTCAGCAGCCCAACAATGCACTTTTCAGCCAGTGCCTGCTGGGGCAGAGTGCAGACGAGGCTGGAGGCAGGCCCTGTGCAGAGTAGGTCAATGCCAGGCCGGAGGCAGTCAGGCCGGGGCTTCTCAGGACTGTGCTGTTCCTACCAGCAAGCCTCGGGGACGCATTCAGGTCACACTCCTGTCTTCTGGCAAGCTTCAGGACCAGGAGTGTCAGCTGCAGTTTGCCATAAACCAGGCCAGGCTTAGCCAGATGAACCTGGCATTTGTAGGTGATAGGAACTTCGTAGAGGAATTTGGAAGGCCCAGACAAGGCCAAGAACTAAGAGTCTTCAGGGACCCAAAAGTAAGAGTCAGTAGAGGGGAGCCAGCGTTTTTCACACCTCTGCTTGGGGTGAATACACACCTGCCATTTCCAGCCCTTATGTTAACCACTCAAGACTCGGGCTGCCAGCCAGGTATGGTGGCGCACGCCTTCAATCCCAGCACTCGGGAGGCTGAGGTAGGAGAAGCGTGAGTTTGAGGCCGGTTTGTGCTACAACGCGAGTGCAAGGCCAGCCTGAGTACATAGTGCAACCTTACCTCAAAAAACTAGGGCTGGGAGTTTGGCCTAGTGGCTTAAGTGCCTGTCTGGCAGGTGCGAGGCTGTGAGTTTAATCCCCGGTGCCGCAAAAAAAAAAAAAAAAAAAAAAAAAAAACTCGGATTGCCAAGAAGGAGTACAGTTGGGTGGACACAGGACACCCCAGCCTGTGGATGATAGACAGTGACAGTCCTTCAGAGGTTGCCTTCCAGGAGGGAGCTGTGGGCAGAGGAATATGGGTGCTGGCCTGGCTAAGGGCAGCAGCTGCCCTCTTAAATCCTAAATGTGTTCCAGGTGTTTACACAGGGCCCTGTCCAGCCCCCATGCCAGCTAGAGCTCACTGTAGCTCCTTTGTCCCTGACCCAGAGGAGCTGTCAGCAGTTCTTTGCTGGTGGTCCGCATAAGGCAGCCCTCTTGTGCCCTTCTCGACCCCCACCCACCCAGGGTCAAGCAGTGTAAGGATTACTACGAGATTCTAGGGGTGAGCCGAGGAGCTTCGGATGAGGACCTGAAGAAGGCCTACCGCAAACTGGCCCTCAAGTTCCACCCAGACAAGAACCATGCACCTGGCACCACAGAAGCCTTCAAAGGTGAGAGGCCTTGGTGTCCTGTCCTTGGAATGCGGGGTAGACACAGCTTTGTCTGGGAGCAGGGCCTATAGGAAGTGCTCCCAGGCCTAGTCCCACAGGCTCGGGTTTTACTTCCCAAGGTTGTAGTGGTCTCCAGCCATGTAGAATCTGTCAGAGTTCACATAGTGCCACTCCTGCCCCCTTGCCTCGTTCCTGGCGCTCTAGGAGGGGCCTGAGGCACGAGACCCGCAGTGGCTATGCAGTAACACGGCGCCAGGGCAGGAGCTGCTCACAGTGGGCGTTCGCTGTGCTGAGGGGTAGAGCAGCCCCAACTTGGGTGCCTCTGGTCTGGCAGCCTCCTCTGTGCCGGTATCAACCGGCTCCCCCCAGCTCATGTCTGCACCTCTGGGCCACATTTGGGACACGGCAGTCTCTGACCTCAGGGCCCGTGGGAAAGGGTGCATCACTTCCACCCCAAATCAAGCCACCCATATTCATTTAGATTTGCACTCACCTCTCAGGCACTTGTATGCACTGACCCATGCCAGCCCCGTGTTGCAGTTTTTCATTGCCACTTTGTCTCCCCTGGGGACACCACAATAACTGCACCACCAGGCCTGGGCAGTGCGCTGTGTAGCCCTAGGACCAAGCTGCCCCCAGTACCTGGTGTACTGTCTTGGGGCTGCCCCAGAGGGAGGAGGAGAGTGCGCAGGGGGCAGGACCCAGAGGCTGGAGGTGCAGGGGGGACTCAGGCTGAGGCAGATGTGGTTATGAGCAAGGGGGTGGCTTGAGCTGGAGACTGGGGAAGACTCATAGCTGGTGGCCTTGGGGATGCAGACTCCCTACCTAGGAAGTTGTAGAGGGGAGGCCACAGGGCTAGGTAGGAAACAGCAACTGGGGCCTGGACCCTGGGAAGAAGGGGACCCATACTGGCCACACCACCAGCCACAGAGTTGACCAAAACCCTTCCCATCAATCTTTGCCACCTTTCAGTCCACAACAAAGACCCCTCATGTGTCTGTTTGACCCATGTCCTACCATGACTTCAAATTCTCTTACCGCCAGGTAGGGATGTCCCAACTCCGGAGGAATCTCAAGAGAGAGAAATGAGGAAAGGACTTTGGTGGGCCCGTAGTGTCAGCTAGAAAGCTTGAAGCGAGGCACAACTGGACTCGATTTCATGTGTGAGCTTTGTAAATCCCTTGTCTTCCCTGAGCCTCAGTGCTCCCCTCACTGAAATGGCATCAAGGTTGCTGTCAGGAGCAGCTGACACAGCACTGGCAAGGGCTTCCACACGGTGTGGAGGAGGACCGCTAAGAGCTTTGACTTCGTCTTCCAGCATCTGGGCACATACCCCAAGGACCCCACAGCACCACTTGAGCTGAAAGCCAGCACTCACCTCTCGGGCCTGACCTTTCTGTCTTCTTTCCAGCCATTGGCACAGCGTATGCCGTGCTTAGCAACCCGGAGAAAAGGAAACAGTATGACCAGTTTGGTGATGACAAGGGCCAGGCCGCCCGGCACGGCCATGGGCACGGGGACTTCCACCGCGGCTTCGAGGCCGACATCTCCCCTGAGGATCTCTTCAACATGTTCTTCGGTGGTGGCTTTCCTTCTAGTAAGCCCCCCTGCAAGCCACATCTTCCCAGGAGTGATGAGAGACTGGGTGTCAGCCTCCCTTTCCCAGCGGCCTCCGCCCTGAATCTGTCCTTCTGACCCCTAGGTAACGTCCATGTCTACAGCAACGGCCGCATGCGCTACACCTACCAGCAAAGGCAGGACCGCAGGGACAACCAGGGTGATGTGAGTGAAGAAGGGCTGGCAAGGGCAGGGGAGGGTGCCCCAGGGTGCGGGGCCTGAGGAGGCAGTGACACTACACTGCACCTCCTGGGGCCCGCGGTGTCCCCCTGCTCCACCGGCAGCAGTCTTGGCTCCCACTTGCCATTCTGCTGACTGACACCAGAGGGAGCCACACTCCGCATTGCCCGCCGCTGTGGATTTGCTGACCTCTGCTGGGAACTAAAGCAGAATCTTCTCCCCCTACAGTGAGGGCCTAGTGTTTGTGCAGGCCATTTGTTCGTAAGGCTAAAGTGATGTTCTCCAAACAATGGAGGATTAAAACTTCCTGAGAATGATAAAGAATGCCAACACAGGTGTCTTTTAGCACTCAAAAAATGTATAGAGGAACTATAAACAGCATTTCTAACACTTTTCTTGTTTTATTTTTGTTGGGTTTGTTTTGTTTCGTTTTTTGGTTTGTTTTTTGAGACAGAGTCTCGCTATGCAGTTCGGGCTGGCCTTGGCCGTAATTTGTAGCCCAGGTAGGTCTCAAACTCGCAACAATCCTCCTGCCTCAGCTTTCTGAGTGCTGGGATTACAGGCATATGCCACCACTCCCGGCTTACTTTTCTTTTTTGGTTTGTGGTACTGGGGATCAAACCTAGGGGTGCAGTACCGTGGTGCTGCTACAGCTCAGCTTTTTCTTTTTTTCCTTTCTTTTCTTTTTTTTTTTTGGACACAGGTTCTGGCTAAATTGCCCAGGTGGGACTCAAACTTGCAGTCCTCCTGCCTCATCCTCCCTAAATGCTGGAATTCCAAACCTGTGCTGCCACACCCAGCTCAAACACATTTTTCAAGTCACAGATCAATAGCCAGTTGACTGGCCAACATTAATATATTGCAAAGCATTTAAAAGGCTGGCAGCAAAGGGTCTTCATCCTCTTGACAGTATTTCTTTGTTCATTTCTTTAAACCTTTATTTTAGGAGCCAGGCTTTGTGGGGCACGCCTTTAGTCCCAGCACTCTGGAGGCTGAGGTAGGAGGAACGTTGTGAGTTCAAGGCCCGACTTGGGCTACAACGCGAGCGCAAGGCCAGTCTGAGCTACATAGTGCGACCCTGCCTCAAAAAAACTAAGGCTGGGAGTTTGGCTCAGTGGCTTAAGCACCTGTCAGGCAGGCGCGAGGTTGTGAATTTGATCTCTGGTGCTGCAAAAATAAATAAGAATAAAAATTTAAAAATAAAACCTTTATTTTGTATTTAACATACAGAAGAGTTTTTAGAATTACAAATTATCACATAGTGAATGAATTATTTATTTTTAGACATGGTCTCGCTATGTAGTTCACGCTGGCCTCAAACTTGCAGTGGTCCTCCTGCTCAGCTCCCCAGGTGCTGGGATTACAGGTGCGTGCCACCATGCCTGGCCACACAGTGAATTTATTAATTTTCATTTCTAGTTTTTGTTCTAATTTTCCAGTGCTGGGGATTGAACCTGCCACTGAGCTACACCTCCAGCCCTATTTTTAGTTTTTGAATTGGTAGAATATTTGTATGGTTCGAAACTCAGAAATGGACACATAGTAAAAACCTCTCACAGCCCTGTCCTGTCCTGGAGGTAGCCGCTTCTGTGGATGTGTGATTTTCTCTCACAAGTCAGTGCACACCCTGCTTCTGCCAGCATGTATTTCTCCAGGAAAGCTGGCAGATCTGCTTCTGTACTTGGGGACATCTGGAAATGAAGGAGGAGTGTGGTGTCCTGGCCACTCAGGCTCCACTGTGCCGAGGAGCTGGTGGCAGGTGTGGCCAGCTGGGTGATGGTGGCTTTTCCTCCAGGGCGGGCTAGGGGTGTTTGTCCAGCTGATGCCCATCCTCATCCTGATCCTCGTGTCAGCTCTCAGCCAGCTCATGGTCTCCAGTCCGCCCTACAGTCTGAGCCCGAGACCGTGAGTACCTGCTCTGAAGGCTGGGTCAGGGTGGCGAGCAAACTGGGCTTTGGAATCTCAACCTCATCAGGGGCCTTCCCTGCCACCCGGTTCTCCTGGGTTCCTGAATGTAATGCAGGAACCTGGCTTAGAGAGAAGGAAGCAGTCTGAACCAGGTGTGGTGCACGCTTGTAACCAACCCAGTGGCTCAAGAGACTGAGGCAGGAGGATTGCAAGTTTGAGCCTAACCTGGACTACTTAGTGAATTAGTGAGACCCTATCTCAAAATAAAAAATAATAAAAGTGCTAGGGCTGTAGCTCAGTGTGAAGGCCCTGGATTCTTTCCCCAGTATTAGAAGGTGGAAGGGAAAGAGAGGAGAGGAGAGTAGCAGGGAGGGGAGGAAAAGAAGGGGAATGGGAAAAGGAAAAGAAATGGGAACAAGATGAAACAGTCTCTTGAGCTGAGGCTGTTAATCATTTTAGGATCGTGGCCCCCTAAGAAAAGGCAGTGTAACCTGCAGACCTTTTCCTTAGAGCAGGGCGTACGCTATTTTGCATGTGGTCTGAGGCTCCGTAACTCCTTCCCACTCCTGTCTTATTTGCTGACCCTGAAATTAACCTCTGCTCTTACATTCCAGATAAGGGACTGGGGTGTGGCTCAGCGGCACAGCGCTTGTGTGAGGCCCAGGGTTTCATCCACAGTTCTGGAAAAAAAAAAAAAAAAAAAAAAAAAACCCTAATAATAAAGAAAAGAAAAAGAAGAAGTACGGTTGCTTCCTAAGACCTGAAAAACACAGGGGCTCTAGGGTGAGAGCCAGGGGTCTCTGAACCCCAGCTTTTTCAAGAAGCTGTGACTGTAGGCAAGGTGCATTAACTTGGTTTCCTCAGCTATAAGATAGCAATGATAAGGTCCATGTGCTTGTGAAAGTTAGTAATGCATTGAAATGTGTAGCATTAGAAATGCTCCGCAACATTTGTTGAATAAGTACTTGGTCTTAGCTGCCAGTAGTGAATTTGGATGGGTTAGTTGATCCTTTGTCAGGTTCTTCCTTCCTTCTTTCCAGTGCCTGGCACAGTGTCTGAGGCAGTTGTTCCCCCCCAACCCCCATCACTGCTGATGGTAGTGGGGGGCCTAGCAGGCCTTCTCCCAGCCAGCAGGGGGCAGACTTGGCTCACCAGACCTACAGCAGTCGCTTTGCCTCTCTGGCCTGATGCCAGCCCTTTACCTTGTGGGTGGAGAGGTGAGGAGCAGCATGGCTGGCAGGGGACAGTCCTTCCTGGGTGAGATGGCAGGGGACAATCATTCCTGGAGTGGTGGCTCTGTGTGGATATGGAGGCTCTCCTAATCCTGCAGAGCTGCAAGGATTCGGCTCCTGGAATGTCTCAGGGAGTTTTGTTCTTTTTTTGTGCTGAGGATCAAACTCAAGGCCTTACACATGCTGAGTGACTGGGCCACAGTGCAGCAGGGACACTGTCTTTTCTGCAGACCTTCACATTGGGCCGTGTAGGAGGGAACCAGCTCCTCCTGTGCCTGTGTGTGGCACCTCTGTCACCCATCAAGCTGCCCTGAGCCTGGGCCCCCCGGGCACACTTTATACTTTGTATGCTTTCTGGCAGCTCGGTGGGCCACGTCCACAGGCGTGCCACTGACCACCTTGGTGTCACCTACTACGTGGCAGACAGCTTCTCAGAGGAGTACACAGGCGCCAGCCTCAAGACAGTTGAACGGAATGTAGAAGACGACTACATCGCCAACCTCCGAAACAACTGCTGGAAGGAAAAGCAGCAAAGTGAGTGCGCGCGCGCATGTGTGTGCACGTATGAGAGAAGTATTGGTGTGTGTGTGGTGTTTGGAAGGGCAGCCAGGGATCAGACTTGAGGAACAGGGAAAGAAGAAAGCCCTAACCCCATGCTCTGTGGGCTGTGCCAGCACAGGCCACCTGGTGATTTCCTCCAGGTTCCCATAAGTTGCTGTAATCGACCTGTTGTTTTGGTGGCCGGGGTGAGTATGTAGGGACGGACTGCAGCTCTCTGGCCACCCATTGCTTGTGTATCTGGGCCTACACAAAGCAGCCTGGATCATCCCTCTCCCCAAGGAGCACCATAGTCTGCTCTTCCAGGGTCTTCCCTCACAGGGGCCAGTTTGCCAAGCCCCTGGGCCTCTTCCAGTCTTCCTCTACCTGCCTCCTCCCCTCACAGGCCCCAGCAGGCCTCCTGGCAGGCTCTGGGAAGCACTGGGTGTGCTAACCCTGGCCCATTGCTTTGCAGAGGAAGGCTTGCTATACCGGGCCCGCTACTTTGGTGACACAGACATGTACCACAGAGCACAGAAGATGGGCACTCCGAGCTGCAGCCGGCTGTCAGAGGTGCAGGCCTCCCTGCATGGATAGTCCTGGGCCATCTGCGCCAGCCAGGTCCAAGTATGAGCCAGGGCTGCCACTGTCCTGCAACTCCTGGCAGCTTTGGCCGTGATCGTGAGGCAGGGGAGGGAGGAAGGAAGCCAGCCTCACCCCCAATCTCCAGAGGCAGGGTGGCTCTGGGGCCAGCACAGAAACAGCGATCACAGCCCGGTCTGGTCTCTGCCACTGCCCCGCACTGCACTCTTCCCCAGCGCTCAGGCAGTGGGCGCCCAAGAGCCAGATACATGGGAACCCATGGCTGTTGCTGAGTCCCCTTGTGGCTCTGTGGTCCACTGCCATGATCCAGCTACCGCAGTCCTTTCCTGCGCACAGCTGGCGATTGCATGAGGCACCAGACACTGCTGGGCCCAAGATAGCCCCCCAGCGCCGGACCACCCGCTACCAGGAAGAACTGTGGAGCGGGTGGCCAGGAGCACTCCCTTTCTGCGTCCTTCAGGGAGGAGGACCCGGGACCCACGACAGGGCAGCTGATGGCATAGGAGAGCCTGTGGCTGCTGCTCGGGAAGTGGGGCGTGGGGTGCGCTCCAGAGCCACTGCAGCTGGCCTCGTCCGGCATCAGGCCTGTGGTCTGAGGAGGGGAACAGAAGGTCACGAGTTCAGGGCCAGATGCAGCCACTCAGTACAGAAGGGGTGGGGAAAAAATGAAAGTGGCTGGCAGCAGGCACCCACCTCCCGGCTCCTGCGTGTGGGTAGTGGGCTGTGTTCCCGGCGCCCCAGAGCAGGCAGTGTGGGCAGAGCTGGTGGGGCTGTTCTCTGCATCGGCACCCTGCCCACCTCCTCCCTTGGCTCCCATCCCGCTGCGGAGCAGGTGTGTGGGCGCTCACGGCGCAGAGCGGCTGCTTGTTTGTGCAGCTAAGCTGGAGGCGGAGGGCCGAGACCTCCCAGCTAACTTTACCCGCTTCCCTCCACAGACTATGAAATCCCTGGAGAATTTCTGGTGACACTCACTGAGCCAAGGTGACGAACTGTATATTTAAGGAAAGACATACAAAGACAAATTAAAATGGAATTGGAGGCCGAACACCGCACAACTGCCCTCTCTCTCATCCAGTAAATGCAGAAAGCTCTTAGGACAGACAGAAAACCTGCCACAGGGCTGCTTCCCTCCCTTCCCAGGACTGGCGGAGGCTCTGCATCGCCTGTTCCTAGGATACAGAAACCATGGCAACAAAAGTAGAATGTAAAACTTGCAGCGAATGCCTGGGGGAAGGGCTGGGGGAGGAGCCACCCAACTACCTCTCCTCCCTCCAAGGCCCCCACCGGTCACCTGCGAGAGGAACCAGACTCGGGGCTGGCACAGGGTAGAGAGGAGGAAGAATCCACAGAATGTATCTTCAAGATGAGTGTGATGTATATATATCTATTTATATGTAAATAGGCATATATAAAGATATATATATATATATAGTCTACTTTTTAAACTATGCAGCGATTGGGTTAAGTTGTTCAGCTGATTGCTTCTGTGTTACAAAATGAGGCCTGTTTGGAGAAGGCAGCCTAGTCCTTCCAAAGCTAGACATTAGCCATAGCTGACAGCGTAAGAAAAGACAGGTCTTACGCTTTTAATGGCCCTTCTCCCCGCAGCGCCAGGTTGTCTTGGATGGCAGCAGTAATTATGATGGTATAAATCCATAGTAAACTTCAGAAGTTGCCAGGGTTATAGTCGAGCTGCAGAAGAAGCAGGCCATGGGGGGAGAAAGATGGCCCAGGGGCAGGTACCAGCTCAGTGTTGAGCCACGGTACTGGGGTGAGGCCATCCATGCCAGCTGCCGCCCCTATGACCAGTTCTCTGTCCTGGTCCCCAAGTGGATTTTGCCTTAGAGGTGTCACAGGGCACAGCTCCATCAATGCCACTGGTTTTCATCTCTTTTTTTGGTAGCAGGGATTGAACTCACGACCTCACGCTTGCCAGGCAGGCGCTGTACTGCTGAGCTATATCTCCCACTTGATGCCACTGGTTTTCCTAAGTTGTGTACCAAGGACTCCAGAAGGTTCTTCCTCCTAGAATCAGCCCAGGACCCCAGGGCAGCAGCTTGACCAGTGAAGAAAAGTCCATGCCTGGGGCGCCTGTCATTGCCCACGGTGGATGTCACCACCAGACCTTGCATGGTGGACGAAGGATGTATTTAAACCAGGACAGTTTTTTACTCTCCCCTTCAAATGAGGATTTTTCTCAAAGCAGCAGTTGCTGCCAGGGGTAGGGAGAAGTTTTATTCATTTATACTAAACCTTTAGGTTTTTTTGTACCGGGAATCCAACTCAGGGCCTTGTGCTTGCCAGGCAGGCACTGAGCTGCTGAGCTACATCCCCGGCCATGTACTGGGTCTTTTGGAATTGCCGTTTTTCCAGTTTTCTTCTATGGTGGTGGGTGTGGTGTGGAACCTGCCATTTCCAAAGCCTTATTCCCCAAGCTGCCAGCCATGAGCTGGTAACAGTCCTCCCAGAGTTTCTCTTGGCTCTTTTTTAAAAAGCCCCCCCCCATAGGAATCTTCTGGGAAAAGAAATTTGGTAAGGAAACGCCAACCCTGGTTTTTAAGCAGGGTCACACCCTGCAATGAAGTGGCCATCCCGACCAGAGAGACAGAATGACAGACCAAAGCGCCACCCCTGCAGGGGCCCTGGCGCCCTGCTGTGACACCCTGGCTGTCTGGTCCTGGCTGCTCGCTGTCCCGAGACGGGCTGAGCCATGGGTACTAAGAATGAGATCCCCTAAGAAGCTGTATTTCTTGAATTCGGATTCTGAAATTGTACATCTATAAATACATGTTTATTATGTGATTGGCCTTGGTGGGTCCGAGTTGAGCAGGGGTTGGGAACACACACCTGTCGCTGCTGTCACTGTCTGGACCGTGCGTGCCACAACTCAAGCTGACAGCCACTGCAGTCACGAGTGCTGCTCCATCCGGGCAATGCGGAAGGGGCTCAGGTGGCTCATAAGTGGGGTACAGGGCCTGGGTCCCTGACATCAGGCCTGGGTGGGCAACCTACTCCAAGCCCCACTGATTGCTGTTCCCAGTCCCTTCCCATCCCCTCCTAGCTGCAAGCCTGAGCAAAGCACACCCTGCTCCTTCCTTCCCACTCCTGAGCCAGCCCGTGGGAAAAGTCTCAAAAGTTTTTGTCCATCGCTAGCTGCATAGTCTTCCCAGCCACCTTCCCTCGCGCCCCGCGCCAGCTCTCCTCCCCAGGAGGTCAGCAAAGTTACCCCCGAAGTCTCCCTGCTGTTTCCAGTGGGCTCCCTCCCCCGCCAGAGCAGCAGATTTGCCCGGCTCGCCCGGAGACATGGCCGGCAGCCCTGACTGGCAGGCCCAGGCCCCTCCCACTGCCGCAACAGCCAAACACAGGCGGGCTCCCCGGTGGTGCCACTGCAACCCGGGAGCTCATTGGCTGCTCCCACCCGGGGTCACTGCAGCCTTCCCTGGGCTACATGCTGTCACTTGTTAACCGCAGCTGGCAAAGAGGCCTTGCCAGGTGCCCTCCCACAGGCACATACCCCATCCCCTGCCCTCACTGGGATCAAGGGACCGCTGGAGAGCAAGAAAGGGTGGGACCCGCTCCCTCTGTTTGCAGCAAAAAAGAGCCTTTGACAAGTATGTACCACCCACTGTCAGGTGGCAAAGCAAGCCATACGTTGGTCTCAATTCCAGGGCCCTGTCGGTTTCTCTCCTTGTCCTGTGTGCACGTCCCAACGTCCAGGCAAGGAGCTCTGCCCAGGGCTGAGGAACGCGCACCCGACCCCACTGGCTCAGCAGTCACCAGGCTGTCTAGGGCAGGTGCATACAGTGCCAAGACTGATGTCACCAAGGCAGTTTCACAGTGACTCTGAAATCCCTTCTAGACTTTGCACCATGTGACACCACTAAGCCCATTTCCCAGAGTTGGAAACAGATTTGGAGAAGCGAAGGTGACCCGAAGTGTTTCCACTTTGGGGGTCTCACAAACAATCCTTTTCTTGGTGTTTTGTTTGCTTTTCGAGACAGGGCCTCTTTGTGCAGTTCAGGCTGACCTTGGACTCAGTATGTAGCAGAGACTGGCCTCAAACTCACAGCAACCTTCCTGCCTCAGCCTCCCAATTATTGAGATTACAGGTTGTGCCACCACACTTTCCACAGACATTCGTTCTGCAGATGTTTCCTGTGCCTGGATTTACTGTGTTGAAGGTGATCAGACCCTCTCTTCCAAGTAGTGGGGATGCGTGCGCAGGAGTTTTGATGAGGTTGAAATGGCCACACTGATGCCAAGGGGACTTAGTCTGGGGCTGAGCTGCATTCAAGCTGTGTCTCCTGGCAGCCAGTGACAAAGTATCACCCTGCTGTCACTGTCATCCCCAAGAGGCAGCACAACAGATTTGCCCTTGGATATCAGCCTGGGCTTCATCCTGGGTTGGCCATTTAGTGGCTGGGTGACCTCAGGCATGTCACCTAAGCTCCCTCTGCCTCAGTGTCCTCATCTGCACAATGAGAGCGACACAAAACGCCTGCCTCCAGGCTATCGAGCCTGGAAGTTATCGAGCACTTAGTTATTGAGCACTTTGCCAGCCTGGCATGAAGTAGTCGCTTTTCAAGGGTTATCTGTCCTGCCAACAAACAGTCACTGACACTAGGTATTAGGTACCATTCCAGGCAATGAACCCCAGAAGCATGGGGGCCAGGGCAGAAGGCTTTGGGAAGCCTACAGGTGGGCAGCAGGTGCAGGGCAGGGGCTCAGGCTGGGCTCAGGCTAATGCAGTGGCATTAGGAGGGAGGAAGGTCGGAGCAGAGGCCTGGCGGGGAGAGCCGGAGCTCAAACCCAGCGGAGGGCAGCGCTCTGGCCAGGTCCCACTCACTGTCGTTAGTAGTACAGGTCTGCGGTTCACGGTGACTATGTGAGCCACGGGAGTTGGCACATGGACAGGACATGACTTCATTCTTTCTACATTCCCTTCCTCTCCCCTCTCCCCTTTTCTCCATCTCTTGGTTCCCTTCCCATTTGCAAAAGATCTATTTCCTAGATCTATTTTAGGTCCCCAATCTGCAATTGTCACCAGACCTGTCACACAGAGTGGCCTTGGGCCGAGAAAACTTCACTGTGAATGAATGAAAGACAGCCTCTCCAATGCCACATGTGCCCCGGCCACTCGGTCATCCTCAGGAAGCATTTCTGAGTCATCCCTGTACCCTTGCTACCATCAAGGAGGTCACTGGGAAGGAGACAGAGTGGGGGCAAGCTGGGCTGTCACCCCCCAACCCTCATAAAGGCCTGCAGGGCCTCATGTGGCATGAGAATTCTGGGGGTGTTTGTATCACTGTCCCACTGAGTCCCCCGAGGAAGAGGCAGAAGCATGTCCGCCTCTTAGTGACTGGACCCAGTCTGGCTTCCTGACCCCAAACTCAGGGCTCTACTTCCAGGACTTGGTGACACTACCCATTTCTGGAATTACATGATTCTGTCCACACCTGCACAGTGCCGCCCTGGCCACCAGCCTGGGGGGCACCTCCAGCAGCCTTTGCATAGCCCTATGTGCTGAACATGGCACCTCACACCCTAAACTGTCAACCCCGCCACCACCACTGCAAGTGCTGCATGCACAGCAGTTGTGTCTGGGTGTCCAGGCTGCAGACTCGGGGGCGGCTGCCGTGGGTGCTCAGTGCCTCTCCCTGGTGTCTACGACCTCAGTCTCCTGTGGGTCTCTTTCTTGGCACCAAAGCTCTGAGCACTAAGTCTGCACAGAGAGCAGGGTTCCATCCTCAGCTGTAACAGCAAGCGCTTCCCGTTGTATTAATTGTAAATCTTTTATTATAATTATCATCCCACAGGTCTCCCAGTTCAGTCACTACTGCTGCCCACTCTTGTCAACTGCTGAGTTTATAGGCACCGAGGCTGCCACATCCTGGGCTGCTGCCTGACCAGGCCAACTGGGGGCTGGAGGCTGTCCCGGGCCTAGCCTGGCCACTAGACCCCACACACAGGGCTCTGTTTCCAGGACTAAGCCCAGGCTGCACTGCTCACCACCCACCTGGGGTCCATAACCCGGGCAGAATGGGCACCTAGGATCAGGTTGCGTGCCCTACATCTGCTAATATTATTAGCTCTGGAGCCGCGGCCTCGGCTGGAACACGATTCGAGGAGCTGTTGACTTGGCTGTGTTTCCAGCCCAACAGCTGCGAGGGACACACAAGGCTCGCACGGGGGCGGCCGGCTCCTCCTAGCCCCCAAGCATGTTGTTGTGAGAGGTGAGAAGATCGCAGGTCCCTCCAGGGCACTGCTGATGTCAATGCAGAAGCCCCACCTCCCACGGCCTCTGGGTGACCCTGGGCAGCTGCCGGGCCACTGGCTCCTCCCATATCTGTTTGTGAGGTGTCAGCTCCCAAGACCAGTCCTCTCCAGCCCCTGCCACCCCTGACCTGCCCCAGGCTGATGGAAGACAGGGCAGGGGTTACCCTGCCCCAGACCCCTCCTGTGCCATTCGTCCCTGCCCTCTCTGTCCCCTGGGGGCACCTGAAGCTGCCAGCATCCCAAGGGAGCCAGGCAAAACCTGGTGCCCCAGATATGCCCAGTTCTGCATCCCCAGGAGGTGGATTGTAAACTAGGCACCAAAAGCCCCTGAGCCCCTTTCCTCCCCTGTCTGTATGTGTCTCTCCTCCCTCTCCCTCTCTCTCCTTCTCCTTCTCCCTCTCTTTCTCTCTCCTGGCCTGCAGGCTCCTGGGGATGTGGGACACCCTGGGTGGAAATTCTTGCCAGCCCAGGGGCACCCCACAAGGTGAGCTGTTGCACAGAGGGCTTTGGTCCTGACACTTCCTGAAAAGGGACAAGGGGCAGTGGCCCCACAAAGCTCTGTAATGAGGGCTGGGATCAAGTTCAGCATCAGCGTCAGTCAGCAGTCAGAAAACAGGACACCTTCACCAGTGGTCAGAAGGCTCAGAAGGCCTGGGTCTGGGGCTATAACTGGGCTGCCTTCAAGGCACAACTGAAAAATGATGGGGGGCAGGGATGGTGGAGAGGGCTTCTTGGACTGCACCCCTAGAGTGCCTGAGCCCCAGCCCCAAGTAGGGGTAGGAAGGAGTTTTATTTAGTTCACTGAGAACGTCAAGAGGGGAAGAGGCTCCACTACTAAGATAAATATTTCAAAACCAGAGACCTAATCTAACCCCACAATTTTACCAATGAGGAACCAGCGACCCAGAAAGGGGAAGTGATTTGCCACCCAGCTCTGCAGCGTCGGGCTCCTGCCTGGGCCTCAGAGCCCTGGGCTGTGGAGACAGAGCTGGCCGCCCATGGATGAAGGCAGAGGCACAGCAGTAGGTGGCCCCATTCCTGCCTAAATCTGAACCGCAGCTCTGAGGACCCCAGAAGGCAGGTGTCAGGGCCAGGAGTCCTGGTGTCTCCCAGAGGGCAGCCAGATGTGTGTCTGGGATGGCCAGCCCAGGTCGGCCTCTCCCACTGACCACCTGGCCCAGCCCTGCTTCCCAGCCTTTCTCTCAGAGTCCTCACAACAGCACTGGAGGCTGGGCCCCTTCTCACTTCAGAGCAGGGACACTGAGGCATCAAGCATAAGTAGACCTGGGACCAAGCTGGCCTGACATAAACACTGTTCTTGCTATTCCCAGATGCCTGTTCCTAGCCCTGCTTCATGGGTAGTTGTCCCCCACGCCAGCCCCAGCCCTGTTTGTCCTTCCACCCAACCCTGTGCTTGACAGGCCCCTCCACTGGCGTTAATAAGGGCAGCCACCCTGACCAAGGTGGCTCATGGGACTCCAGCCAATGCAGAGCTCTGGGCTCTGCCTGTCAACCTCTGTGTTGTGAGGGAAACTGAGTGATCTCCTGACCCCAGAGTGGCCAGGCCAGGGACTTGGGACTTAGTCTTCCAGGACCCTCCTGGTTGGCACTGAAAGTCTCAGAGCCCCAGAAACTCCTCAGACCTGGAGAAAGTGGGACAATGGGCCACCCCATGAGGTACATAGATTTCCCTTCCCTCAGTGAACAGGGTCTTCTTCCCATCACCCTGGTCTCTGCTGAGGCTAGTGGAGGAGGCCACAGCCAGTCCCTCAACCCCCAGAGGCAGCCTGAAGTCACTAAGGAGGTGAGCAGGGGCTCCCCATCTCCATGACATAAATGCAGAGGGATCCCCAGGAGGACCTGGTGGGGTCCTGGGCCCCTAGCCCAACCCAACATAATTTTCAGACTGGGGGACTGACTGTTTTGAGGGGACCCCAGGTGGGGCAACCTCAGGGCTGGAGCCTGGCAGGGCCTACGAGGGGCCCCCGGATGGAGGCTGCCTCTACCTGTCTGGTTTGGGGTGAGTCACTTCCTCCTCATCTGGTTGCTGTGGCCAGGAGGGGAGGCATCTAAAAATAGCAGGGCCCAGCCCAGCGGAGATGCCCAGAGCTGCTCCCTGAGCGCACGCACTGCCCGGGGCTGTGGTCCCCACCCAGCCCCTGGCCTCAGTTCAAGGAGCACAATGGCCTTGAGCTGCCCCCTTGCCCCCTGCCCAGGCTCTGTGTGGGGAGCCAGGAATGGAAGAGGCCTTGCAGGCAGAGACCCAAGGAGCTTGTAGGGCAGCCAGGGCTTGGCAGGCCAGAGGGCGTGACTCAGACACGGGGCTTCCCTGGGGCTGTCACCGGCGGACTTCGGTCCCCAGGATCTCCCCATACATGTCCCCTCCCCCCGCCACCCACTCACAGGCAGAGACACGGGGAGACGCACGGCGCTCACGCTCAGCGGCCATGTGACTCATTTCCCTCCTCTCGGCACCCCGCTCCCAGCTAAGTGGCCTCCGCGTCTCCCTCAGCAGGGCGGAGACCGAGGCCCCTGTGTCCTTGGGCCACGCCCTGGGAGACTTGCTCTGACCTTAGAGATGACATTGTAAGAGACCCACCCAGTCAGAAAGTTGCAGATGAGCCAAGGCAGAAACCAGAGACACATGGGGCCCACGGGGTGGGATTGTGTGCAGTCAGGCAGACCTAGGTTCGAATCCCAGCACTGCTGCTTCCTTCCCTGTGACCTGAAACAAGTTATTCTACCTCCCCCTGCCTCTGTTTCCTCATCTGTGTAAAGGATGGCAGGCAGGCCTTCAGTGCATCACATACAATGATGCATATCAAGTCCCCAAGTAGCAGCTCTTCCCATCAAAGATAGAAACCTAGAAGGAAAACCCTCTGGAGATGTTTTTAGTCTCATTTCTATCCCAGGAACCTAAGATAATATCCAAATGGCCGCCCCCATGAGAGAGAAGGGGTAGGAGCAGTAGAGGAAAAGAATAGCCTTTCAGAATAGCAATGGCCACTGTTGCCAGCACCGTGACCGTGTGTGTGTGTGTGTGTGTGTGTGTGATACTGGGGATTGAACCCAGGGCCTTTGCACTGACCTATGTCCCTAGCCCTTTTTAAACTTTTTAAAAATTTTCAGACAGGGTCTTAGTAAATTGCACAAATGGGAGTCAAACCTGCAATCTTCCTGCCTCAGCTTCCTTCAGTCTTGGGATTACAGGCCTGGGCCACTGCACCAAGCTAGTAATGCTTTATCTTTTTGTTTGTTTTTTGCAACAGAACCTTACTATGCAGTTTGGGCTGGCTTTTAACTCACAGCAATCCTCCTGCCTCAGCTTCCCAAGTACTAGGATCACAGATGCATACCACCGTACCAGGCAGTAATGCTTTAACTTTACTGCATTTTATTTATCCTCGCAGCTGCTTTCAAATAGTCATCATTCCCGCCATTTTCCAAGTGGGAAAATGGAGGCCCAAGGTGACAACCTGCTCAATATCATACAGCTGCCTTGCGGCAAAACCGGGTAGCACACACCTGTAATCCTAGTCCTCTTTGAGGCTAAAGCAGGAGGATTATAAATTCAAGTCCAGCCTGGAAATGCAGCTCAGTGCAAAGATCCTGGGTTCAATACCCAGTGCCATTGAAAAAAAAAGAAGAAGAAAGAAAGAAAAGAAAAGAAAATCCGAGTCCAGACACCTGTGTGTCACAGAGTGTCGTGGGGTCTGCCATCCAGGGTTTGTCTGACTTTCCTTTCAAATCCCTTGGACGCTCTGCCCAAGGACTGGGAAATGTGCTGGGCCTTTGTCAGTGGCTTCCTTCTATACCCCACTTCCCAGGACCTGTCTTGGGCCCTCTAGTGGGCCACACTCTCCCTCTAGGGGGCCCCATTACTTCAACAGGAGTCCAGTGAAGGGGACCCATGACCCACCTAAGCCAGCAGCTCTAAGGGACCAGGAAGTCACTGGAGGTCACAGAACTCGGTATGCAGAGCCTGGCAGACCCTTGGCCTGGGCTCCCCTGCCCACATCCTGGCCCAGCAGGAATGCGCTTGGCCTTCCCAGAACCATCCGGCTTGCAGCGGGTTACCAGGGAAACCCAGAGCTTGCATCAGCCAGATGCAAGGTTCTAGTGGAGCCACCTCCAGCCTCTCCGGGGTTTTCCACTCTTATCTGACTCATGCCCCTGTCCCAGGCGGCCTGAGAGACACCAGGCCTCTCGTCCCTGTCGCACAGATGAGGAAAGCAAGGCAAAAAAGTGCTTACTCCACTGAGCCAGGGGCAAGAGCTGGTGGCAGCCCAGGCCAAGCAGGCCACAGGGGCAGCTGGGAGGGCCTGGCAGTGTTCCCGGTCTGCTGCCCATTCAGTTCAGCCCTTATTATTTTTTGGACCTTTTTGTTGTTGTTGTTGTTTGTCCATTTGTTTGTTTTGTCTTTTTTTTTTTTTTTTTTTTTTTTGCGGCACCGGGGATTGAACTCACAACCTCGCGCCTGCCAGGGCAGGCGCTTAAGGCACTGAGCCAAACTCCCAGCCCTGGTTTTTTGAGGCAGGGTCGCACTATGTAGCTCAGGCCGGCCTTGCGCTCGAGTTGTAACCCAAGCCGGCCTCGAACTCACAACGCTCCGCCTACCTCAGCCTCCCGAGTGCTGGGATTAAAGGCGTGCGCCATCACGCCAGGCTGTTTTGTCTTTTTAAAACAGAGTCTCACTACATAGTTGAGGCTGGCTTTGAGCTCACTTTGTAGCCCAGGCTGGTCTCAAACTTTCAATGATCCTCCTGCCTCAGCCTCCCAAGTGTGGGATTACAGGCGTGTGCCACCATGCCCTGCTTGTTTTGTTTTTTGAGACATGGTCTTGCTATGTAGTTCACACTGACCTTGAAGTCACTGTGTGGCCCAGGCTGGCCTCGAACTCTCAGCAAGGCCTCAGCCTCCTGCCTCAGCCTCCCAAGCACTGGGATTACAGATGTGCACCACCATGCCCTGACTCAGTTTAGTCATCTTGAATGCCTCTTAGTAGGCACAAACATCAGGAGGTCCTCTGTCAAGTGAAGGAAAGAGTGAAGGCTGCAGATTGGATGGGTTAATGGAAGGGTTGCACAGGGCCTAGGGAAGGGGGGAAGGCAGACTTAGCCAGAGGCCTGCAGTCTCCAGCTCCCCGTGTATCGCTTACTGGGGAGTCCTCATCACCATGGGGTTTAACACTTTTTGACTCCCATCTCATTTAATCCTTATAACCTAGTGATACTTTTATCATCTTCCATTGCCAGATAAGTTATCTTTAAGGCTCAGAGAGGTGAAGCAACTTCCCCAAGGATGCACAGCTGGCCTGGCACGGCCAATCCAGGCAGGGGTTTAGAACTTGCTTCCCAAACAGCTGGGGCCACGAGGGGCCACCCAGGTGTGCTGCAGGTTGGCACCAGGCTCTCAGATGTCTGGCAGTGCTGGATGGGATTGGAGGATGGAAGAGAACAGGACAACCTTGGCCTGGGGGTGCGGGGTCAGCGCTGGTTGGCAGGGGCTCCAGGCAGGTGAGGCATGTGCTCCTGACCCTCCCGGCCCCTCCCCGCCCCTCCCCAGCCAAGACCCGGCCAGACGGAGTCCCCAGGGACCCATTAACCCGGCGGCGTCGGCCAGAACCTTGTCCCAGACACCTTTGATGGCTGCCCTTTGCCCCGTCTGGGCCATGCAGACAAATGAGGGAAATTGAGTAAGCCAGCTCAGCGAGGCAGGAAACTTCTGGCTGCTTTTTTATGAGCCTCTCAGCAACTTTTGGGCGTTGGGAGGGGAGAGGACTCCCAGGGAACTTGCTGGAACTAAAAGAGATTGGGTGGGGCCCAGAAGCAGTCAGAGCTGGTGAATTCTGCGCCTGTAATCTCAGCGCTTTGGGAGGCTGAGGCAGGAGAATTACAAGTTCAAGTCCCACCAGGGCAATTTAGGAGCTGCAATTGAAGGCTGACATTCGGGGTTTTGAGTGTCTGGGGTTGGACGTTTCATACAAAAAAACTGCTAGGCCTCTCTGGGCAGCGTTTCTGTGGGCAATCAGTAACAAAGCATTCTGCCTGGCCCTAACACTCAGGAGCACAGGGTGGGGATTTTGAACTCTCAACAAACAAGAGAAGTTTCCATTTGAAACAGAAATTTCTTGGCATAAGTATTTCTCTGGGGCTTTTCCAAGCTGGAGCTTCAGTTTGCTGCTTTGTTTCTTGTGGTGCTGGGGATCAAACCCAGGGTCTTGCACGTGGAATCACACCCGCATCCCTGAACCCCAGGGTCTCACTATGTAGTTCAGGTTGGCCTTGATCTCACTGTGGAGCCCAACTTGGCCTCGAATTCCCTATGATCCTCCTGCCTCAGCTTCCCGAAGTGCCGGGATAACAGGTGTGTGTCACTACTCCTGGCCAAGACTGCTGTTTCTAAACTGCCGATGTGAGTAGCTCGCTCTCCACTGCCTACAGAATCAGGTCTAAGCCTTGACTCTGCATTTTCACCCTGGTTCCGCCCTGCCAAGCAGCCCCACTGCCAACTGCCCCCCGGGCTGCACTGCTGTACCGCAGGGCGAAGTCTTGGCTCCTCTACACACTGCTGAATACGCACTCTAGGCCCCCGCACCGGCTGTGGCCTCTGCCCTGGATATTTTTCCCTTCGGCCCTCACCTTTTCACCATCACCAGGGCAAAGATCTTCCTGAGACCCCTGTCTGGAATGGACCCTGTGACCCTGCTCAGAGCTGCTCCCAAGCTCTCGGGATTAGAGGGAATTGGCGCTTTCCCCACCCGGGCTGAAAGGCTGAGGAGGCAGAGGTCATGCTGTGTCTACTCTCCTGCCGCCAGGCCCCTGCCAGTGCCAGGGCGCAGTGCATACTCGCTGGATCCTCACGGGCAACCGGAAGGCAGGAAGGAAGGACAGGCGATTGCCAAAGCAGCCTGCACGTCCATGGGGACCGGACCATCCTAGAAATGACAGTTTGACCCTGCAGTGAACTTCTTTTTTTTTTTTTTTTTTTTGACAGGATCTGTCTATGTAGTTCAGTCAGGTCTTGAACTCTGTAGCCCAGCCTGGACGTGAGTATATGATGATCCTCCTGCCTCAGCCTCCTGGGTGCTGGGATTACAGGAACACACTGCCGTACCCACTCCTGCCATGGACTATTAAAGAACCATGTACTCCTGCTGGCCTCAGAAGTAAAGAGAGAAAGTTGCTATCCCATAATTTACTGTGGTCTCTTTCTGTTTTATTTTGTTTATAGGTTTCTGTTTGGTTTTTTGACACAGCGTCTCAAAATGTGCACTTGAGCCACGCATAGTGGCTCACACCTTTAATTCCAGCACTCGGGAGGCTGAGATGTGAGCGAGGCCGGCCTGAACTACATCATGCGACCCTGCCTCAAAAAACTAGGGCCGGGAGTTTGGCTCAGCGGCTGATGTGCCTGCCTGACAGGCGCACGGTTGTGAGTTCGATCCCTGGTGCCACAAAAAAATAAAAATAAATATAAATAAATAAAAATGTGCACTTGCCCAGCATGTGTGAGGCCTCAGCTTCAATCCTCAGCACCAAAAAAAGATATAAACAATAAATAAGTAGCTTCCATCCCAGCATCAAAAAAAGAAAAAGAGCGAAAACTAGCCAGCCCTGAGGAATAGGATGTAGGCATTTCCGCGGCCGGCCGTGCGTGAGGAGCTGCCTGCCAGCTGTCTCCTCTGGAAATCTCTGACCTGCCCTGTGCCCTGCCTGGTGCCAGAGCTGAGCCAGAGCTCGGGCAGGGTGGGCTTCCCGGCCTCCTCGGCTACCGAGGGGCTGCCTGGGAGCACTACCGGGACGCCTGGCGGCAATGCTCACACCTGTCTGCCCACCTGGTGCAGGCGAAAACAGTGGAAACTGAGCCGGGCGGGCATGGTGGTGCACACCTGTGATCCTCGCACTGTGGGAGGCAGAGGCAGGAGCAAGTTAGCAACTTTGTGGAACTCTGTCTCAAAGTAAAAAATTATAAAAGGGCTGAAGATGTAGCTCAGTGTAAAGGCACTCAGTGACAAAAAAAAAAAAAAAGCAGAGCCAGTATGGATATGAAGGTGGCAGCACCGACACCAGCAGCCTCTCCCCCACCGGCCAGGTGATGTCGCTGCAGGTGGCCGTGGGCAACAGCAGAGCCAGAATGTGACTGGAGGCCTGGTCTCCTGCAGGTTGGACCCCCGCTGACTCACTTCTGGGCTGAGAACCCAGGCCAGGTCATACAGGGTCACAGGACGCTTTCCCTGTCCATGGGACGCTGAGGCCTCTCCCCCACTGCCCGCCATCTGCCCCACGGTGGCCCCCTGAGACCCATCAGCAGCGACACTCAGGCCAGCTGGGCCTGGGCAGAGGAAGGAAGAGCAGCCAGGGGTGCAGGTCACATGTCTGGGCTTCTGTCCCTTGGGGGCCTCTCGTTCTGTTCCTCAGGAAGCAGAGAAGAGTGCAAACTTCCCCCCACTTGAAGCAACCTCTCACCCAAGTCTCTGTCCCTTGTCTGTGTCATCTGGAACTCATGCAATGTCCTTCAGAAGCCACCCAGCTTCAGGTGGCCTCAGGTCCACCATCCACATGACAACTGGCTTTGCCCCCCTGTGCCTCAGTTTCCCCAGTAAATTGGTGAATGCATGGAAAGTGTTTAGAAGAGGTCCTAGCCAGGGGTGGTGTCCATGGCTGAGAGGCTGAGGCAGGAAGATCGCTGTGAGTTTGAGCCCAGTTTGAGCAACAAAACAAGATCCTATCTCAAAACACACATAAAAATGGGCTGAGGATACAGCTCAGTGCGAAGCCCTTGGGTTCTAACCCCAATGCCACACGCGCGCGTGTGCGCGCGCGCACACACACACACACACACACACACACACACGGTCTACTGTTCCGTTTGTCTGCTGTCTGTGTGCACTGGCTACTCTGTGGCTTTGACAATAGCACCTTCCTCATTGGCTATTGTGCAGATTGTGTGTGATGCGTTTTCAAGTGGTTGTGTTCCATGTTTCCTTGTCTTCCTAGAGATAAAATGTGGGTACACATCTGGGTCCCTGGCATGCCGGACATTAGCATAGCAGTGGTGTGGCTTCCAGCGGACAGACTGCAAGGCCTCAGCGGCCCAGGCCACACGGTTCAGAGGGCTTTAGAAACTGCAGGCCGCAGAGCTCCCTGATTTGTCATCATCAGCTCCCTCAAACCCATCTAAACCAGCTCCTTCTGGGCTGGCTTTCTCAACATGCTGTCCTGGCAGCTGTCACTGGCCCAGGGCGCTGGGCAGAGCATCAGGCCCGCTGCAAAATACATCGGAACTTTATCTGATCCCTGGCTGGTGTCCAGCCAGAAATACATTGGCTTGAACTTGCAGCCAGGCTGGAGGAGGAAAAAGGCTTTTTGAGCTGTTCAGTCTTACTAATGAATGCTGGGCCCACTTAGGCAACACTTTGAAAACCCAAGGCCCAATCCTGAGCCCTGGATTCACAGGGAAGGGAGAGAAGGGAGCTCACAGGGAAGCTCGAGGAAACACATCCTCTCCAAACTCAGGGAAGCTCACTGCGAGATCGCCCTTCGCCTCGGTGTCATCGTCGTGTGCAGTGGGCCTTCTGGTGGCTGGGACATCTCCCCTGCAGTGGCACCAACTGCCACACCCCAGAAATGACAGTAGTAACAGTCACGCCAGGCTGGAATGCAGTCAGTTTGGGGGCGGAGGCTCTGCTCACAGTCAGGGGGTCTCAGCCTGGGCAAGGGCAAAGCTCCCCTCCTTTCCCGCTGCCCTGCGCTGCATGCTGGTGGCATCTGTAGCATGCGGGCCCAGGCTGGTCTTAGCAGGTCTCCCTGCAGGTCCTTCTAGAGAGGCCATTGTCGCTGAATAAAAGGGATTCCAGGGGTGACCCCACCCCGGCACTCACTGAAAGGAGCCTGTGTCCTGAGTTCCTGGCACCCGAGGACGAAAATGGGAAGGAGGCTGTGACTCAGTGGCCAGGAGTGGGCCTAGCATGTTGGAGACCTCGGGTTGACCCCAGACACTGTAAAAATTAATTAACTAACTAATTAATTAATTAAGAAAAGAGTGGAGAATGGAAGAGAAGAGAAACAAAGGAAGAGAAGCATTCCATGTGGCACTGTCTGGAAAAGTCTTAGACTTTAACTTGCCTTGTTTTGTTGCTTTGTTTTGTTTGAGACAGGGTGCCACTGTGTTGCCCTCGCTGTCCTTGAACTCACTGTAGAGCCCAAACTTGTGGGAATCCTCCTGTCTCAGCCTCCTGAGTGCTTCGATTACAGCTGTGAGCCACCATGCCTGGTTTATTTTTGCATTTTTGAGAGGACCAACATTTTCTATTACACAGGTGAGATAGCAGGAGCATGGCGCTGCAGGCTGACAGATTTAGAATTCATTAGATTAGAAAAAAAAGTTTTTAATAGTTCCAAATCGATCGCAAGCCACCGGAGGTAGGCTAAAGGCCTGGACGCCTCTCGAAGCCTTTGGAAGGAGCCTGTCCTATGAACACCTTTCCCTTAACCTTCTTGCCTCCAGGATCGTGAGACAATAAACTTCTGTTGCTTAAGCCACCAGCTTTGTGATAATTTGTGTCAACCCTAGAAAACCAACATAGATAATGTAAAATGCACTATTTTAACCATTTTCATAGCACAGTTTGGCGACATTAAGTGCATTCACATTGTTGTGACATTTTTAAATTTTTATTTCTTTAGTGAGGGTGGGGTGGGAAAAGCTACCAATATGTAGCCTATGCTGGCCTCAAACTTGTGCGATCCTAGCGTTGTGAGTTCAAGGCCGGCTTGGGCTACAATTTGAGCCCAAGGCCAGCTTGAGCTACATAGTGCGACCCTGCCTCAAAAAACTAGGGCCAGAAGCTGGGCGTGGTGGCGCATGCCTTTAATCCCAGCACTCGGGAGCCTGAGGTAGGAGGAGCATTGTGAGTTCGAGGCCGGCTTGAGCTATAACGTGAGCGCAAGGCTGGCATGAGCTACATAGTGTGACCCTGCCTCAAAAAACTAGGGCCGGGAGTTTGGCTCAATGGCTTAAGCTCCTGTCTGGCAGGCACGAGGTTGTGACTTCAATCCCCAGTGATGCAAAAAAAAAAAAAAAAAACCCAAACAAACAAAAAAAACTTGTGCAATCCTCCTGCCTCAGTCTCCCAAGTGCTGGAATCACAGGTATTTTGTTTGTTTGTCTCTGGAGCAGTACTCAAGCCCATGGGAGGGCTGCAAGAGCTCCCTCCCCATCTCCTGCTGCTTGGCCAAGCAGCGTGTTTAGCCATGAGTGCAGTGAGCAGGCAGAGAGGGCAGACGACTTCCTGCTCCAGTGCTGCCCATGTGCGGAGAAGTTACTAGCAATCATAGTTCCCGACTTACTGAGCCCTGACTGTGTTCCAGGACAAGGTTAAGGGCTTGCTCTCTTACCTCTTTTAGTAATAACTTACCCAGATAGTGTCATTAGTTCTGTTTTTAGATGGGAAATTGAACCTCAAAGAGATTAAGTAACTTGCTCACTTTTGGCAGCCTAGGGTCTCTCTCACGCTTGCCTGGCAGGCACTGTGCCACTAAGCTAGATCCCTGGCCCTTTTCGCTTTTTGAGACAGGGTCTTGCTGTGTAGCCCAGGCTGGCCTTGAACTCATACAATCCTCCAGCCTCAGCCTCCTAAGTGCTAGCATTACAGGCATGTACCACCACATCCAGCAAGAGGAGCAGAAGGAGGAGGAGGAGAAGGAGGAGGAGGAGAAGCTTAAAGTACTGATCGGATTGAATCTGTTTGTGATTAATTAGCCAGATCCCTGAGATCCCATGACACAAGTCACACCAGCCCCAGTGTCCCTCACTATGTGTTCCAGAAGGGGTCCCCGCAGAGACCGAGAATTCCAGATTCAAACCTGGTTGTCCAGGTCATTCGGAAAGTGTACTTGGGGAGCAAGAAGAGAGAGCTGACTTCGTGTGACAGTTCTGGGCTGATGTACACGTTTTGAATATTCCGATGCACTGCGCGGGGGGGTTCCGTTGCTACTCTTACCCAGGGTTCCCAAAACTGGGGTGACCAGTTGGCCGTGGTTCCCTCAAGATGGCAGAAGACAATTGGTGGCCTCCTGTGGTGGCCCAGGCTTGGAAAGTCCCCCAAGTAGGAAAAGAAACGCGGCACTGCCGCTCAGCTCCAGCCAGGCCAGGATGTGCCCCCAGCAAGCCCACAGGCTCTGTCCAGGCCGGGAAGCCCAGCACCTCGGTGTCCCGCTGGTGATAAACATGGGAACCCGGGCGCAGCCACCCAGCACCGCTCAGGGGCTTTTCAGCCTCCAGATCCCATGTTTCCCTTCCACTGCAGCTGCCTCTGGTGCCTAGGGTAGAGACGCCACACAGGCTGCTGGCCCTAGGCAAAGGCACACCTTGTTGAGGGGGGCGGACAGGAAAAGCCGTGCTGGCAGGGCCTGGCGAGGCTGGGAAGAGTGGTTACACAGAAGGGAAGGGGTATAACAGGAGGACGGGGGGAACCAGGTGTGGGGGTGCATGCCTGTAATCCCAGCGCTCTGGGAGACTGAGACAGGAGGATCCCAAATTCAAGCCTGGCCTGGGCAATTTAGCAACTTAGTGAGACCAAAAATCAAACATAAAAAAGAAGCTGAGGCTGTGGCTCAGTGTGAAGCCCTGGATTCAATCTCTAGTACCGGGAAAAAAGGGTGGGGGTGGCTTGGGCAAGGACCCGGGTTGGCAGAATCTGGTGTTGTGGCCCTTGATCTGAGTGCAGCTCCACACCTGGGCAGATCCAGAAACACTGGGGTTTGGCCAGGGACCCAGGGGAAGCTAAGAATTCACTGAAACTTGGGACTTCACCTTTGTTCCCAGCCCCCTGTGGCTGGGGCCCGGCAGAGGGAACTGCGAAGCACCATGAGAGCCCTTGGGCCCTGGCAGCAGGCCTGGAGGTCTCGCCCATTTCCCTGACTGGGAAGTGGAGGCCATGTCCTGGCCCAAATACCCAGAGCCAGGCAGGTGCGAACACCAGGCCAAGCTGACGGCTGGGTGTGGGGCTGGAAAACCCGACTCGCCTGCCCTCGCAGACTCCCCTGAGCGCCCTACCTGCCCTGGCCTAACCTGCGGAGGCCCCAGGAAAAGATAAATGCAGTCACCCCTAGAGGTCATCATTACCCCGTTCTGCAGTGAGACGCTGATTCCCCGGAAAGGTCAAGTCAGTTGTTGAGGGTCACACAGCAGCAAGTGACCTGTGACCAGCCGGGGTCAGAAGGAAGAGCGCATGTTGGCCTGGTCTGCAGGCGTGAGCCTGTGCGAGCTGGCAGCGGGGACAGCTGTGCTGACGGCCGGTGCGGGCGGTGGGGGTGCTCCACTGAGCTCAGTGGCATCTGATGCTTGCACTAGGACAGAGCAGGACATGCTGTACGGAGGGGCATCCCCAGCAAGCACACCGCGTGCTTCCAGGGCAGTTGGATTCCTCAAAAGCCAGCTTCTTGGAAGAGGAGGCAACAGTGCAGCGAGCCGGGATGGTGACTGTAACGCAAGCCCTGCACCTCGTGCCTCCTGGCACACGCGAGGGCCACCACACCTGGAGTCACCTCCCCCTGACTTCCCGGGGCTCTGCCAACACCCTGTGACCCCCAGGATGTCCCTCCACCCCAGCATGGCTCAGCCGTGCTCCCTCCAAAATTCCACATTATTTGTTTTCATTTTTGTGCCTTTGAAACACGGTCTTGCTGCATAACTCAGGCTGCCTTTGAACTCTTGGTGATGCCCTGCCTCGCCTTCCCAGGTGCTGGGATTAAGGTGTACAGGCACTGGCGATGGCACTTATTTCTCTCCTCCTAGCCCCACTCCAGGCCTCAAAACTGCATTCTCCAAAACGGCAACTGCTCTATGGTCAGGGCCCCTCATCCAACCCTTATCATGCAGATTTGCCTAAACTTTACCTGCTCCATGCAGGGTACACAATGGGGCAATAGGAAGCCCCCTGAAGAATGGTCAGCTGCTTTCAAAGATCATACAGCAAACCAGGTGCATTATAGGGGCATGCCTGTCATCCCAGCACTTTGCCAGTCTGAGGCAGGAGGACTGAGAGTTCAAGTCCAGTGTGGGCAACTGAGTGACTTAGGGAGATCCTGTCTCAGATTTAAAAAGAGGGCTGGAGCCAAGCGTGGTGGCGCACGCCTTTAATCCCAGCACTTGGGAGGTTGAGGTACGAGGAGTGTTGTGAGTTCGAGGCCCGCTTGGGCTACAACGTGAGGGAAATGCCGGCCTGAGCTACATAGTGCGACCCTGCCTCAAAAAACTAGGGCTGGGAGTTTGGCTCAGTGGCTTAAGTGCCTGTCTGGCAGGTGTGAGGCTGTGAGTTCGATCCCCAGTGCCACAAAAAAAATTTTAAAAAAGTAAATAAAACATAAAAAGGAGCTAGAAGCCAGGCATGCTGGTGCATGGTTGTAGTCCCAGCACTCAGGAGGCTGAGGCAGGAGGATGGTACAGAGTTCAAGGCCACCCTGGGTTCCATAGTGAATTCAATACCAGCCTGAACTACACAGCAAGACCCTGTCTCAAAATAAATAAATAAATAAGTGCCAGGCGTGGTGGCACACACCTGTAATCCCAACACTCGGGAGGCTGAGGCAGGAGGATTGTTGCAAGTTTGAGACCAGCCTGGGCTACAAAGTGAGCTCAAGGCCAGCCTGAACTGCATCATGAGACCCTACCACAATCAATCAATCAATCAATCAATCAATCAATCAATACGGAGGGGCAGTGCACACACAGGACCAGGGGCATGGCCAGCCCTGTTAACTTGAACTCCTTGAATTCAGGCTCCTTTCAAACCAGCACCAGTCATCTACTAATGTGATGCCTATGGTTTTCAGACTAGAAGTCTCCAGATCACCCTGTGAAACCTTCACTTGGGGCTGGTGGCTGTCCCTACCCTCCCTGCCCTCCTTGGGGCTGGAGGAAAGATGAGCCAGGAGGTTGGCAGTGGAGCAGCCTGGTGAGGCGCTGCCCTGGCTTCCAGCCAAAGGCCATCCCTGCACGCGCGTGTGTGCGCGCGCGCGCGCACACACACACACACACACGCACGCACGCACGCACGCACGCACGCACGCACGCGTGTACCCATTGGCTATCGGCTTCAGCTCCTGCTCACTTCCTTGAGCCATAGGCCGACCTGGAAAAACCTTAGCAAATCAGACCCCTGCTTCTCCCCCCGGGGTCCCTGCCTGCTTCCCCTCGTCCACGGACTGGAGAAGATCTCAGCACTGAACGCCAACACATCTCATCTCACGCCACACAGCTGCCGGCTACCCTGCCTGCCCACATGAACTGGGTCACAAGGCCCTTCCCAGAATAGCTTGCACTGTTAGCCCTGCCTCTGAGAAACCTTTAGAAAAACAGAATTTGTGTACATGTGTGCACATGTAAAAATGGTTCTGAGGATAAAATTTATACTAGGTATATTTTACCACAAACCAAAAAAAAAAAAAAAAAAAAAAAAAAAGAGAGAGAGAGAAAGAGAGAAAATATCCTCCCAAAACAACTCTTTTTCTAGATGATAAAATTTTGCGTAATTTTTACTTTCATTTTTATCCTTTTTTATTATTTGATCTTTATTTGTCTTGCAGTGCTGAAATCTGAACCTGGGCCCTTATACATGCTAGAGAAATGCTCTGCTACTGAGCTAAACCCCAGCCCTGTTACTTGAGTTCTGGTTTTTTTTTTTTTTTTTTTTTTTTTTTTTTTTTTTTTTTTTTTTTTTTTTTTTTTTTTGGTTATTTTTTGAGACAGGGTCTTGCTATACAGTTCAGGCTGGCCTTGAACTGACTATGTAGCCCAGCCTAGTCTCTCAAACTTATGGCAATCCTCCTGCCTCAACCTCCTGAGTACTGAGACTACCACTATGTAGTGAGACACTCTCTCAAAAGTTAAAAAAAAATACATATATATAAAAAGAAGGGAATGCCTTATTTTGAGGAATAAACACTTTGACTTAAAAAAAAAAAAAATTGGCCCCAGAGAGGCAGCAGTTTAAGTCAGCACATGTCTTCCTAGCTCAGAAATTGTGTCAAGAACCCAGAAGAACCCAGAAGACCTGCAGGGTCCTGGTGCAGCGGCGAGCAGCCCCTGGGTGAGCTGCAGAGAACCAGGTCTCCGGAGCCCTGCCTTGGCGCCTTCTGCATCTGGGGCTGTCGTGGTCACTCCCTCCTGGTGTCAGGGGCCCAGACAGGCCCCTCATGGAGCCCCCACATCCTGCCTCACTCCCACAGCCCCTGGAAGTAGTCAAGACAGCCACCTCACATGGGGCGCACTGACCTTGGTGGTAGGAGGAGCCTCCAAGGTCATACAGTCTGGGCCCTGCCTTGGGTGGCGCTGCAGGATCCCAGCTGGGCAAGGCTGTGTTTTGTTCTGAGGACTTCGGAAGCCAGCGCTCCACACCCTTCCCCGACACTCGTTCTGATGGCCAAACATTTCTTACAGGAAGTCCTTCCTCGTGTCCAGGGCAAACTCCCTGTGCCGTTTCCAACCTGCGCCTCTCACAGGTCTGCCTGGTGGCAGGAGCGTGCTGCTTTTCTCTTTATCCTAGGTCACAGGCCACCAGGGCCTCAAATCTGATTGCAACCCTAACTCACTGAGGGACCCCGGGCAAGACACTGCTACTTTGCTTCAGTTTCCCGTCGGTACAAGGAGGCCAGAGATGCCCATGGTGCAGGAATCAACTTGACCAACTGAGACCATCAATGTGGGGAAAGGCATAAAATCCGTTGCTGATGGGAAGCTATTGTCATCAGCATCATGCCATTATTTTTACAGTAGCAGGGATTGAACCCAGGCCCTCGCACATGCTAGGCAAGTGCTCTGCCACCGAACTACACCCTCATTACTATCAGCAAGTAATACCCAGCAATACTGGCCAAACCACCAAATAAGATTCCAGTGTGGTAGTATGCAAGACAATTATTGTATTTTGTTTCATTTTTTTGTTTTTTAGACAGGGTTTCACTATGTAGTTCAGACTGGCCTTGTGTAGCCCAGGTTGGCCCCAAACTTGAGGTGATCCTCCTGCCTCAGGCTCCTGAGTTTCTGGGAGTACAGGCTTCTGCCACCATGCTAACTCTAAGATAATTTTTTTTTTTTTGAGACAGGGTCTCGCTATGCAGTTTAAGGGCTGAGCTTGAACTGTGTAGCCCATGCTGACCTCAAATTCACAATAATCCTCCTGCATCAGCCTCCCAAGTGCTGGGATTACATGCAAAATGATTTTAAGTGATACAAGAACAACTGTTTCCAATTCGAATTTACCCAGGCATGGTGGTGCATGCCTATAATTGAGAGGTTGAGGCAGGAGGATTGCTGTGAGTTTGAGGTCAGCTCTGGCTACACAGTCACATCATGTCTCCAAAAACCAGAATTAAATTAAATTTCACATATGTTCAGAAAAATAAAACTAACACATCAATATTATGTTTAGAATATATGCACCAATATTATGCTTAGAATAAGGCCCTGTTAAAACAACAACTTTACATTGTTTTAAAGAAAACAGACTAATATTCCACATAGCAGAAGGCTAAGGCAGAAACCAGAGTGGGGATGGAGAGATGCTGGCTCCATGGGGGAAGAAAGGGAGGCCAGCTTTCAGGAGTGGCTGAGTATGGGTGAGTGAGAAAGTCCCAGAGGAAAGAGACAGCAGGACAGTGTGGAGCAGGCGTGTGGTGTGTGGCGCAGCCTTCTCTGGCTTCCAGAACATTCTGTCTCCTCAGAAAGGGGCACCTTCCAGACCCAGCAAGGTTGGTGGGGGGCAAGACTGGGCTTCCTGTTCCTGTTCCTGGCCCTGAGGCTCAGTGCCCCTTATGCTCTTGGCTCTGCCGTACCCCGGAGTCCCCTCAGCGTCACCCACAGGTGGCCTGTCAGCCTGGGCTGTGAAACTCCCAACCTCTGAAATGGATCTCCTCCTCTCCTCTCAATGTGGGACTGGCCAACATGACTCTGACAGAAAGAAAATTCTTCTGAGACCCATGTGTGCCAGGCTCCTCACCGGGGACAGGGACAGAGTGGGTGGAAGGGGCTCTGCCCTTCAGAAGCTCACAGCCCAGCCGGGGAGACCCTGCACCAGAACGGCCCTCCCGGCTGGGACAGAGCTGTGCCGGAGACCCACTGCGGAAAACCATCACCCCACGCAGGACCAGGGGAGGAGGACGTCACATTCCGTGTCCCACCTGCCTCCTGAACCACAGGTTCACCGGCCCTGGAAGCCTGCACCATCAGCAAGGTGGACAGCGTCAGGGTTGTGGCGTAGGGCTCTGCTGGAGGAGCCAGCACACTGAGGAACTAAAGGCCGTGAGAGCCTGGGTTGGGCACAGTGCCAGGTCCCAGGGCCCAAGGGTGAGGTATTTTCCCAGGCAGGTATCAATTTCCTCATCTGTGAAATGGGCAGAATGAACCTGGTCACCTTCCTCTTTCCTGGGAAGAAAGAGTCTGAGGTTAATAAATACCCAGCACCGGACGTGACCATACCTCAGGCAGAGTCAAGCCACCTAGAGGCAAGAGGATGGCCTTGGTGACCCCTGGTTCTCTGTTCCTGTCCAGGACTGAAGACGGTGTGAGACCCACAATTCAGCCTCATCTTGGTCTCCACCCTGCCCTGTGTGGGTTCTGGCTTGGAAGCCCTGAACTGCTTACTAAGCAACTCAGTGTCACCTAAGACTGCCCCTACTGTGCCATACCCACCCCATCGCCCTAAACTGGGCTTGTCCGTCTCTTCTAAGAGAGGACTTGCACTTCGTTTCCCTCCTCTGGACAGCCCTCTCTTCAAAATCTCAGAAATTCAGAGACTCCTCTACACGGGTTGTTGGTCAAGGGTTTGGGTCCTAGGTGTTCCTCAGTGTGTAATCCCCATCCTACCCTGTGGTAGAATTGAAGCCACCAAACGCGACCACAGTGTGACAGGGCCGGGGAAAAAGAGCAATTTCCACCCAACAGTGGAGTGGGAAGCAAGGTGGTGGTGGCGGGGTTGCAACGCTCTGTTGCCACGGCAACCAAACGGCACCCGTCCCCCCATTGGTCACTGACGTTGAGATCCCGCCTCCGCGGTCAAAAGGGACCAACCGAAGCCGTCTGGGTGAGACCCTGCTGAGGGATCAGGGTGACTCGGCTCCCTCCAAGTCTCGCAGGGGGCCCCTCGCGCCCTTTCTTATGGTCACGCCGGCTATCGGGGAGCCGTGTCCGAGAGTTAGTGGAGCCCGGGGTTGCTCCCTCGGGGGCGGCGTCTGGAAGAACATCCTTCGCCAGGGTGGGGCTGGGAGGCGCGGAGCTGGGCGGATGGAGCAGGAGACCACAGTTTTTTTTTTCCCCAGCGCCTCAGCAGCGGGGTTGGTTCCACAGGGCGCGGGTTCGAGCCCCTGCTCTGCCCGCCGCCTTGCGTGGGGGTGCACATCCGTGCGTTCCCTCCTTCTGCTTCCTGGGGGCGGAGGAGGAGCAAGGCTGCGTCCTTGTGCCGTCTCTATGCTGCACATCACAGGAATGCTCTCTCCACGGTTCCCTCAGGTCGACCCTGGAGTAGGTGGGAGCTGCCTTTACCCTCACGGTAGAGATGAGGACACCGAGGCTCGAGGTGGCCATGCGGGAAAAGCCCGCGGGGCGCTCGGTTCCCAGCAGCGGCTGGCAGGGATCTGGGGGGAAGGAGGAGGTGCCCGACGAGCTCCTGCTGCCCGGAAGGAAGGGTTCGTGGCGAGCGTGACTCTCGGTGGTTTCCTTCAGCAAAAGTGCGTCAGGCTCTCCCCGGGGTTAACCGCGAGGAGCTGGTGACAGGGCCTTGACTACCGAGATCAGAGAGGAACGCTGAGCCAGTTGGGCAAAGGTCCCATGGAAGGAGAGCACGGGAAGTCTGGAGATGGTGTGGCTCACAGGCTGCGGGGGTGGCCCCCAGGGGGCCTGGGCCAGAGGAGCGGGCCTTAGCTGAACGTTGCCTCTGAGGCTCGCATTCCTCATCTGTAAAATGGGTTCAATTAAGTTGTGAGCACTGTGGAAACCAATCATGGGCTCAGGGGTGGCTCAGGGGTACAACCTGGCAGACCTGAGGCCCTGCGTTCCAGCCTCAGCCCCTGAAAGATAAATTGATCTGACACCTGCAAGAGCTTCTCTTGGTGCCACCACCTGGGATTTACATGGGTCAGGCAGAGTGTTCAGCTGCCTGTGGGGGTCCCCCTCCCCGAGTTTCAGGGACCCCACAGAGCCATAGGAAGTGGTTGAAATCCCAGATTATCTTTTATTTATTTATTTATTTATTTATTTATTTTATTTTATTTTTCAGTACTGGGGATTGAACTCACAACCTCACACCTGCCAGGCAGATGCTTGAGCCACTGAACCAATCTTCTGGCCCTCCGGATTATCTTTTTGTTGTGCTGTATTGTTTTGTTTTGTTTGAGCCAGAGTCTACATATATAGTTCAGGCTGGCCTTGAGCTCCGTGTATAGCCCAGGCTGGCCTTAAATTCAGGGATCCTCCTGCCTCGGCCTCCAGAGTGCTGGGATCATACATGTGCACCACCAAGCCTGGCCTCTCTACCAAGCCTGGATCAAGAGCTCTTGATCCTGTAGTCAACAAATCACTTAATGGCGGCTAAGAGCTGGTGGGTTTTTTTGGTTTTGTTTTTGTTTTTTTTAACCGGGGATCCGACTCACAACCTTGCGCCTGCCAGACAGGCGCTTAAGCCACTGAGCCAAACTCCCAGCCCTACTTTTTTTGAGGCAGGGTTGCACTATGTAGTTCAGGCTGGCCTTGAACTCACAATGCTCCATCTACCTCAGCCTCCCGAGTGCTGGGATTAAAGGTGCACGCCACCACGCCTGGCTCAAGAGCTGGTGTTTTTGAACCCCAAGTATGCAGCAGGATGTGGTGCTGGGCCCAGTGTGAAGTGCTGGGCCCTGATCAGCCCTTTGACTCATGGGAGCAGCCCCTCCTTTCTCCAGAGGAATACTGTCACTGTCCTGGTCATCCTGCTCCCAAGATGAAGAAACTGAAGTTCAGAGCTGTGAAGAAAGTGAACCACGTGCAGTTTAGACCCTAGCTGATGCAAACGACAGAAATCCTGACTCACACCGGTTTACCCTGAGAAGGGAACTCACTGTCTCAGGGGCTGAACACTCCGGTCTCAACTTGATCTAGAGACCCACACGCTTCACGCCTCTCCATGGCTGTGTGTCTTGGCTCGGTGAGTGAGTGGTCTTCTGCAGCTCCCCATTCATATCAGCCTGAGCTCTGTCTCAGGAGAAGAAGACTGTCTGGGGCTGTGAGACAAAGATCCCAAGACTCACTCTCATTGGACAGTTGGGGAAATATGACCATAATGATAAAATGTCACTTTGGGAAGCTGAGGCAGGAAGATCTCAAATTCAATCCTACCCCGGTCAATTTAGTGACTTAGTGAGACACTGTCTCAAAGTGTGTGTGTATGGGAGTGGGGGACATATGTAGCTCAGTGTGAAGGCCCTGAATTCAGTTCCCAGTATCAAAACAACAATAACAAAACCAAAACAAAGCATAACAAAGGGTATAGGGAGCCAAGCATGGTAGCACATGCCTGAAAACCCAGCACTCAGGAGGCTGAGGCAGGAAGATTGCTGTGAGTTTGAGGCCACAAAGCAAGACCCATGTCAAAAAACCAAAAGGGGCACAGGACACAGGAGGAATTTGGTGTGGACTGGCATCTTGGTCATAGACCTTACAGCTACAGTCTCACCTGTACCAATGAAAGGGGAAACAAAAGGTGGAGAATGGGAGCCAGGAGCTAACTGGACCTGTGGCCTCCATGCTGAAGTCACAAGGTCACATGGTGGAAGAAAAATTTCTTCTGGGGCTTTTTATATTATTGTTTGAGATGGGCCCATGTTGATCTCAAATTCCTGGGCTCAAGAGATTCTCTTGCTAGATGGGTGTGGTGGAGCATACCTGTAATTCCAGCACTCAGGAGGCTGAGGCCAATTTGGGCTACATAGTGAGTTTGAAGCCAGCCTGGGTTACATAACAAGATCTTGTCTCAAAAAAAGACAGAGAGCAAGAGACCGGCATATACTCCTGCCTCAGCTTCCTGATTAGCGGAGACTATAGACACAGCCCAGCTCCCCGCCCAAGTCTTGAGTCATCACACCAACAAGGACCTACTACACACTTACTTTCTGCCAGAATCGGGGCCCATCTGGGATATGGAGAAATGAAGTAGTGAACAAGAGCTTTGTCCCCACCTCTTGGAACCCCAATTCCAGCAAGGGGCCATGGAGCAGGAAGGAAGCGACAGGACAAGGTGACAGGAGCTCACAGGCTTGGCAGGCAGCGGCATGGACTGCCTCAGCCCCCACACTGGGGTGTGCGGCACAGGGAAGATATGGGGATGGCAGAGGGAGCCGGGGAGAGCTTGGGCCCCTAGTCTCACTGTTCCTGGCTCAAGTGGGGTGTGAACTCAGAAATACCAGGCCCAGCCTGGCATGCTGGCTCACACCTGTGATCCCACTACTGAGGAGGCTGAGGCAGGAGGGTTGCCTGTGCTACATAGCGAGACCCTGTCTTTAGAAACAAAAAACGAAACAATAACAACAAAAATCAAAATCCCCCCTGCAGGCCTAGCCTGCTGCTGAGGTTCAGCTCAGCAGTGTTCTCATCTGAGGTTGTTCCAGCGCCCCCTGCTTTCCTGGAGTGCAGCTCACCGCCACCACGTCCAGGCATGGACCAGTGTCACACGGAGGAATTCTGGGCACAGGGGTGAGCTCACCTGAGCCTGATTCAGTTTGAGTCACCCTCCCTATCTCTGGGAGTGGCGGGCCCCCATCCTCGCTGCCTCCAGTTAACCACGTCTGTGTCATGCAGGGGAGAAGGGGGAACCCTGGGAGGAAACCCCAGACACCTGGTTTAGCTCACATCCCTTGCAGCTCACTCTGACACACCCTTCTCCTGGGTTTCACAGGAAGATGACGCCACGGGGAGGAGAGCTGGTGAGCACTGATACTTTGATTGGTTGAGCTGAGCTCTCTATGGACCTCGTTTAGGGTCTCACAATATTTTTTTGGTTTTCTCGGTACTGGGAATTGAGCCCACGACCTTTGCACTGAGCTATACCCTCCAACATTTTTTTTCTTTTGAAATAGGGTCTCTCCAAGATGCCTGAACTGGCTTCGAATTTGCAATCCTCCTGCCTCAGCCTCCCAGAGTGCTAGGATTACAGGCGTGTGCCCTCATGCCTGGCTACAACATCCCAGATTGGTCTTCATTTTCCAAAGAAGGAAACTGAGGTTCAGAGAGGGGACCTGGCTTTTTTGTGTTGGGGATGGACCCCAGGACCTCATGAGTGCTAGGCAAGTGCTCTACCCCTGAGCTACAGCCAGCCCAGATCTGACTTCAGAGTCACTCAGCAAGAGCCAGGCATGGTGGCGCACACCTTTAATCCTAGCACTCGGTAGGCTGAGGCAGGAGGATTGTTGTGAGTTTGAGACCAGCCTGGGCTACAAAGTGAGTTCAAGGCCAGCCTGAACTACATAGTGAGACCCTGGCTCAAAAAATAGGGCCAGGGATTTAACTCAGTGGCCTAAGTACCTGCCTGGCAGGCTCGAGGTTGTGAGTTTAAAGTCACTCAGCAAGAACTTGGTGAGGCAGGGCTGGGCCCACCCGTACCTGATCCAGAGTTACTGAGCCCAGGCTGCTCACCTATGCCTGGCTGCAGCTCAGGACGGGGGCGGAGTGGGAGGCCACCCTGCCACCCGCACAGGCTCCCTGCTCTCCCAGCCCGTGCCCTGTCCGTGGGGATCCGAGCTCCGAGGACAGCTGCAGCACTCTGCCCCTGCCAGAAGACAAGGAGGCCCCTTGTGAGGGGTCACCCTTGAGCTGTGGCTCCCTGGGCTCTGTCCCCAAGTGTCCCCTCCCTTCCCTCACAGCTGACCCCTTTTGTGAGCGGCTCCTGGGGTTCCTACACCCCAGCGTCTCCCACTTGCTCATCCGCTTCCTCCCACGTGAGGCTGACAGCCGGGAGCAGCGCCTCCCATCCAGATGCCGCAGAGCCCTGGTCACAGGAGGGTTTATTCATTATTTATGTGGCACTGGAGAGTGAACCCAGGGCTTTCTCACTGAGCTACATCTCTAGCCCTATTTCTTGTTTTGTTTTGTTTGTTTTTTGAGACAGCTGTGCAGTTCAGGCTGACCTTGCACTCACTTTGTATAGCCCAGACTAACCTCAAACTCCTAGTGCTACTCCAGGGTCAGCTGGGATTACAGGCATGCGCCACCACACCCAGCTCTATTGTTTATTTTCAGATTAAGAGGAAAAAAAAAAAAGATTAAATCCTTGCTAAATCACTAAATTACCCAAACTGGGCTCTAATTTGAGATCTTTCTGCCTCAGCTTCCCAGAGTGCTGAGTTTACAGGAATGTGCTGCTAAGGCCAGCTCATCCTACATTTTAATATGGACTCTGGAAATTTTTAAATAATATATATGGCTCACAGTAGATTTCCATTGGTGGGTGTTAGCCTAGAATCTGAGTGCACAGGTTCAAATCTTGTCTGTGTGTTCACAGCAACTTCACCTGCCACACTGGGCCTTGTTCCCTCGCTTAGGAAATAGGTGCCACCTCCCTAACACAGCTGTTCAGAACAGGAATGGAGATCATGTTTGTCCGCGCTTAGCACAGAACCTGGGTACAGTCAGGGTTCAGACGCAGAATCATAATCCGCTTGCTTTTCACCCCACACTCCTAAATACAATCCAACGGCTCTCGACAGCGTTTGCCGAGCCGCAGTTTGCCAGGCCCTGAATACCTGGTCGGGGGGTGAGCCCGGCGACACTGCTCTCTGGGGCAACCCACCTCCAGGAGGAGGCGCCCACGGAACCGCTGCGGGCTAGGTCGGGTGCTGCTCAGAGAAGGAACTGGGGAGGCGCGAGGCGCTGTCTCAGCTGGGGTGGCGGTGGCGGGGGCGGGGGGGGGGCTTCCCTGGGGACCGGGGACAGCAGAGCTACGGAGCTACGCCTGAAGGCCCCAGGGTCACCCAGGGGAAGCTCTGAGGCGGGACGGGGACAGCGAGGCAGAGGCCGCAGCGGCGGCTGCCTGTGCTCTGTGCACGCGGTTTGCTCCACTCAGCCCTCTCCTGGCCACCGTGCCCTCCCCGCGCTCACGCGACCTTCGCGGGGCCGGCCCGCAGTGTCTCCTCCTCCTCGTCCAGCCCGCGCTCCTGGCTGCCCCTCTTTCCTCTCCAGCCCATCCTAGGAAGTGGCCCCTGATGTCCCCCCCTGTCCCTGCCAGTCTCTGTGCCTCCTAGTGCCTCTCTGCCCGCACCCACCCCGCCTGGTCTCGCAGGTCAGGAGCGGCTCCCCAGCAAATTGCCCCTTTCCGGGGACCCGGGCCCAAACCAGCTCTTTCATCCCTCCCCGCACGGCCGGCCGAGCCATTCGGCAAGACCTGTGGCTTGCCAGATCCCGCTCTGGGGACTCGGCGAGGCCTGTCTGCCCAGGCAGAGTGGAAAATCCCTTCTTGCTGGGGGAAGGGCCGTGGAAATTTCTTCCTAACATCCTCCTTGCAGACTTGGACGCGCTCCAGAAAGCAGTCAAGCATTTTTTGCCCAGTGACCTGCAAGGCGGCTCTGTTCCTCCTCCCCACCCCTACTCTGGGCTTGGACTCACCCAGGCAGGGTGAGTTGGTGGGGGTGGGGAAAAGTAGTAGCCCTGGGCAGCTGCACTCAGCTTCAAGTCACTTTTAAACTGGGCGTTGTGGTTCATGCCTGTAATCTCAGTACTCAGGAGGCTGAGGCAGGAGGATCTCAGCAAGTCCAAGGCCAGCCTGGGCTACATAGTGAGACCCTGTCTCAAAAAACACAGTAAAACAAAAATCAGAAAAGACTCATTCTTAGATCTTATCCAGTCCTACTCTGTAGGTTCAAAGATGAAGAAACATGGACCATAGAAAAATCATCAAATCCCTTCCCCAGACCTTACTCTTGCCCCAGCTTCTTGATTTCTTGATCTGTAAAATGGGATGATAAGAAGAACTACTTCCAAGGGTTGGTGAAAAGTAAGCTGAAGCTATAAAGCATTCCATAAACAAGAGTTCTTCACCTCTGCCCTTCCTTATAGGCCCAGGGCCAAGGGTGCAGTTCTCTTGCTCGGTCTCACTGTCTGGTGATTATGTCCATGGCACCGCATTTGTTGTTTTGAAGCAAAGCTGTGCTATACTGCCCAGGCTGTGCTGGAACTCCTGGTTGAAATCCTCCACCTCAAGCCGGGCGTGGTGGCACACACTTTTAATCCCAGCACTCAGGAGGCTGAGGTAGGAGGAGCGTTGTGAGTTCAAGGCCGGCTTGGACTACAACATGACTGCAAGGCCAGTCTGAGCTACATACACAGTGCGACCCTGCCTCAAAAAACTAAGGCCAGGAGTTTGGCTCAGTGGCTTAAACACCTGTCTGGCAGGCATGAGGTTGTGAGTTTGATCCCTGGTGCCAAAAAAAAAAAAAAAAAAGAAAAGAAAAGAAGAAGAAGATCTGGGAGGGAGTAGTTCAGTGTAGAATACTTGCCCTGGGCTAGATCCCCAGTACCTCAGAAAGTGTTTTATTTTTCTGAATTGGGGCTAGAGATGCAGCTCAGTGCTGAAGAGCACTCACCAGCCATACCTGATCCCTGGGTTCCATTCCAGCATCACAAAAACCAAAACCAAAACTTTAGGTTCAGTGAGGTATAATTTACATTCTCAGTGAATCCCGTCAGTGTAAAGTACACAGCTCAGTTAGTTTCATTGTATCACTCTGCAGAGTATTTAGGGATCCAGGGAGCAGGGACCTGGGCCTGTGCCCATTGTCCCTTCTCATGACCCAGGTTTTGCATGTAAATGTGCCGGTGAGACCATGCCTTTTTCTTTTTTTACTATCCTAAGGATTGAACCTAGTGCCTTCACACTGAGCTATATCTCCAGCCCTTTATTTCATTTCTTTTGAGACAGGATTTCACTAAGTCCCTAAATTGCCGGAGCTGGGCTCAGACTTGTCATTCTCTTGCTTTAACCTCTTGGAGTGCTGGTGCTGGGATTACAGGTGTGTGCCACTACACCACGCAAGACAGCACTTTTATTTTTTTTTCCTAAAACAGAGTCTCACTTTGTAGCCCAGGCTGGTCTTGAATTCGCAGTAATCCTCCTGCCTCAGCCTCCTGAGTTCTGAGATTACAGGTACTTATTAGGCTCCTGACACCATCTTCTTTTTTTTTTTGCAGCACTGGGGATTGAACTCACAACTTCACACCTGCTAGACAGGTGCTTAAGCCATTGAGCCAAACTCCTGGCTTTGGTTTTTTGAGGCAGGGTCACACTATGTAGCTCAGGCCGGCCTTGCGCTTGTGTTGTAGCCCACGCTGGCCTGGAACTCACAACGCTCCTCCTACCTCAGCCTCCTGGGTGCTGGGATTAAAGGCGTGCGCTACCACGCCCAGCCTGATACCATCTTCTTAAGGTCTCTTAGTTCCTTTGCTTTCTCTCACAGCCTCATGGACCTGTTCATGATGTGTAGGTCAAATGAACCAGTGTGGTGGTGAGGTGACAGCCCCCAAATCCCTGCCTTCAGAGCAACCAGCACCATGTGGCTACAGGTTGCATCCACTACCCTGAGTTCCCTGAAGCTGTCTGCAATTGAGACGGAGGTGGAGACTTCCCTGCTGCCCCCCTGCCTGGATGCATTTGGGGCTGACGCCTGCCTTGTACTTCCTGATTCCTTTGTGAAGAGTCCTGCTTCAGGAGAATGACAGCACCCCAGAATGAGCGATTGACTGGGCCTGGTTCTGTGGCCCACATTGCCTTAGCCTGCAGCCAGGTGCCTCAGCAGCAGAGAAAGCAGGATGGGCTGATCCAGGGGGCAGCTGATGGGGCGCTTGGCAGTCCTGGGGATTAGAGGAAGGTGGGGGTCAGAGGGAGACAGCCCTTCCCAGGTCGGCCTACAGGAGTGAGGTGGAACAAGGGTGCCTTCAGTGCAACCCGTAACAGGTGCCAGACTCGGAATAAGCTTGCTATTTATTTATTTATTTATTGGAGACAGGATCTGGCTATGTAGTTTAGTCTGGCCTTGAACTCATTATGTAGTCCAGGCCATCCTCTAACTCGCCGAAATCCTCCTGCCTCAGTCTCCTGAGTTCTGGGATACAGGCATGTGCCTTCATGCCTGGCTTCAGAATATACTTCAGATTCATGGTTGTCTGAGAATGTTCCCAAAAAATAGTGGGTTTTTTTCCTTTCTTTTCTCCTTTTTGTTTTTATTTTTTGCAATATTGGGAATTGAACTCAGGTCTTTTGAATGGTGCTACATCCTGAGCCCCTTATTTACTTTTTATTTCAAGACAGGGTCTCACTGAGTTAATAAATTATCCAGACTGGGCTTGAGCTCGTGATCTTCCTGCCTCGGCCTTGCAGAGTGCTAGAATTACAGGTGTGTACCACCATGCCCAGCTCCATGTTTTTTACAAGAATTTATTCAGGTCGGGCTGGCGGGATGGCACAGGCGTAGAGCACGTGGTTAGCAAGTGGGATGCCCTGGGCTTGAGTCTAAGAACCAAAAACAAAAACGAAAAGTATCGAGGTGCGAAGTGAATGTGACTTTTATTAAGCTGAGGACTTTTGCAAAGATGTTAGAGGAAGGCAAAAACCGAGGGAAGAGAGCTAGAGAGGGGTCCTGTTAATGTTAAAGGATGCTTGCCCTGCAGCTGGCTCCCCTCTGCTGAGGGCATCCCAAAAGGAATGGGGTGTGCTCAGCTGCCTCCAGGCTTGCGGAGGGGTTACCAGTCACCCAGCTCCTGCCTCCAAATAGCTATGAGACTCTAGAGACAAACTAGTGTTTTCCTTGCTGCTCTTTTGGGACCAGGAAGGCAGCACCAGGGAGCACTAGCACAGATCTCAGTCCCAAGAGCTGGGCCTGTCTCACTTCCAGGCCCAAATCCAACAGGGCTTGGGCCTCTACTAATCTGCAAACCAAATCAAACCCGTGCCCAAGCGCCCTCATGGGGGACTGACAGGAGGACATGCTGAAATGGATCAATGCTTTCCTACAATTACACTCTAGGCACCTTCTCCATGGCCATCCCTATCCATTCAGGAGCTGACCCAAGTTTGTTCACTTCAGGAAACAAGTCATGAGATTCCACCGAAGAGAAATGGCTCTCCTAAGTCATCCCAAAGTGAGACACCCCCCCCCCACACACAGAGGATCCCTCATGAGAGTGCAGATTTCTAGGGCCCCTCTCTCCATTCAGGCGGGTAATCTGTTTTCAACCAGGGCTCCAAGGACTCTGACTCCACAATCGGGTGAAAGAACCAGTGTTTTATGGTCACAGGCAAACAGGGCCTGTCTGGGAGCAGGAAGAGAAACAAAGGAGGTAGCTACTCTCCAAAGGCCAGCTGGTGTGGGTGGACCCCAGAGTCAAGGGAGGGAGCTGTGAGAAGGGCCTTGGCCTTCATCTGGCCCAACGCCAACTTCTGCCATAAGGAAATTGGGGCCCAGAGTGCAAGGAGTCTGGGTCAGCCAGGGCATCTCCTGTAATTGTGTGTGTTGGGGGTTCTGCACCTGCCAGGGCCACGCCCTCTCCAGAGGCAGGCCACGCCCCTCCAAGCCCAGATTCCCTGTCTAGGGAGAGGTTTAAGCTAGGTCACCCTTTCTAAACTCTCTCCTCACCTTTTCGGTTCAGTGATCCTATAGATAATTTTTTTTTTTTTGTCTTTTTTGAGGCAGGGTCTCACTGTGCAGTTCAGGCTGGCCTTGAGCTCACTTTGTAGCCCAAGCTGGTCTCAAACTCATAACAATCCTCCTGCCTCAACCTCCTGAGTGCTGGGATTACAGGCTCGGGCCACCACACCTGGCACTATATGTAATTTCTACAACTGGACCAAAGAGAAGTGTGTGTGTGACTTTTCTCACAGGAGGAAAGGACGAAGCCTATTCCAGTCCTTCAGGAGCTCAGCCTGGGCAGCCAGGCGCGCTCTCCATAGAGAGACTCTTGCTCCAAGGCAGGCCTGAGTCACCCACCCCAGGTGCTTTCCAGCCTAATCCTCCAGTAGCTTCACCCAAGGAAGCCAGGGTGCCTGGTGCGGTCCACATACCTATTACCAGGCTGGCAGGTAGTCCTGGAAAGGGCCCTGAGGAACACACAAGTGGACCCCCAAAATGCAATGCAACCAGCACCTATCCCCCCACCCTTCTTTTTCATTTCATAGCATCAATGAGACTCAAAACCAACTGTTTTTTAACAAACATGTTTATTAGAAAAGTAAAAAATATTGCATAGGTCTTAATACTTGAACATCAAGTGTATTTATGAACAGTGAGTATCTTCATGTAAACAACAGTTCTAAATGGAAGACCCGGATGGCACTCCTTTGGGGAAGGGGTTCCAGCCCCCAGCCCCACTTGGCCCCACCCCTCACAGTTCAGTTCTCTGGGACACCGTGGGGGACGGGTTTGGACGCAGCTCTCAGGTGTATTTTGTCTTCGAGTGTCAGGATCCCAGGGGATCCTACCACTCACCCCTTTCAACTCTTACATTCATGCGTCTGTAAGATAGCTGCCTAGAACAGGTCAGTAGTGAAGCTCCGATCCGAAAAATAAGATACAAAACAAACAACAAACACACTTGGTCCCTCCGGACCGGGATACACAAACCGACTCTAAGACCTCCCCCCTCCCTCCTGGCGACTACCAGAAGCACATACCCCTGGCAGAGGCCAGTGCAGCCCAGCTGCCCTCCTAGCTGTCACACCACCGTCGTCGTAACTGTCAGGGATAATAAAAATAATACGGTACATGCTACATACACATCCAGCCGGAAGCCTGGGGGCCCCGAAGCCTTTGTTTCATGCTACAGTATTGAGGGGCATGTGCCCCAATGGGGACCCATCTGCACGCAACTCAGTGAGCTTCCTAGGAAATACTACGCTCCCCCACTGCGACCTCCTCCACTGGGGGCTATTGTCAGTTTTTTAACACAGGCATTAGTCCCTTGGCCCTGGCCTGCCAAGTCTCCATTGCAAAAGTTCACTGTCTGCCATGGGGGCAGTGCAGCCCCCGGGCTGGAGCTCAACACTCCTCGATGAGCAGCTGCTCGGAGCTGTACAGCTTCTTCTTGATGACTCTGAAGCCGGTGCCCAGCGTCAGGGACTGGCTGAAGCCGGGGACGAAGGGAGAGTTAGCAGAGCTGAACAGCCCCTGGATCTTGGGCCACAGGCGAGAGTCCAGGCGCAGCACCAAGGTCAGCTGGAAGGTGGGCACCAGGCTGGGGTCGAGGGCCAGCTGGCCCACGCTGTGGCAGCTCTTGCCCTGCTCCACGCAGACGTCGAGCAGCGCCCCCCGCAGGCCGCACGGTTCGCTGTACGCCAGGCGCAGCAGTTCTTTGCCCACCTGGCTCACCAGCTGGGCAGGCATCAGCAGGCGCGCGGGGCGGCGCGAGCCCAGTCGCGCCTGGGACAGGCTTTGCTGCAGCAGCTGCATGAGGCTGGCACACAGGTGCTCATCCTCCGGGTCGCTGAGCAGCTCGAAGTCGGGCAGGGACACCCCATCCAAGCAGGCCGAGTCTGGAAGGAGGGCACACGGGGAGGGGTATTAGAGCAGCCTCCACAGGGGATCTATTGGTAGAGGAGGTACTGTGCGCTAAGAAAGCAGCTCTCCTTCCCGTTCGTGCCTCAGTTTCCGCCCCACGCTCGCACCCTCTACTCCAATCCCCTCGCCCCCGGGAAATCTGGGCGCTGTTACGAAAGGAAGCCTACTGGCTCGACCCTTTCCAGCGCTGTGCTTCCTCGCCTCCCCGGGTCCTGGAGTCGCGTTCGGATCCCGCCCACAGTCCTCACCTTCCTCCAGCCCGAAGCCGCTGTTGCTGCTGTCCAGGGACTCGCAATCTGAGCTCTCCAGGCTCGCGCAGCGGTCCAGCCCCTCCTCTCGGGCTGCCGACCCCCAGGCCGAGCACGGCCGCCGATCCGGGGTGGGCGTTCGGGACGAAGACGAAGAGGAGGCCGACGAGAAGCGGTCCCAAAGATTAGGCATGGTGAGGTCGAAAGCCAGGACGTTCGTTGATGAGCTCAAGGGTGCCGGAGCGCAGAAACCGCTGAAAGACAAGAGGGACACGGACCGGGCGTCAGTCTAAGGGGTGGACAAGACCGCGAGCGCTAGGATCCGTACAGCCGAGGCCGCCCCACGCAGAGATCGGCAAGCACGCAAGGGACACTCACCGGCTAGCACGGTCAGCGAGAACTGCTAGGACAAGAGTCCGGCCGCTTGAATGGGTGCGCGAACTGGTGCCAACCACCGAGCGCTGCCCAGACCTGTCCCCCTCAGGTTCTCGCACCTCCCCCTTGGCCTGCTGAGATCCCTAGCACCAGCGCACTGCAGCCTATAAGGACTAGAGCGCCGAAGCCACGCCCTCTCCCCGCCGAGGCCCAATGCAAACCCGGGAGTGTGGCCCACCTCGACCAATCAACTCCAAGCGCACGTTCGCAACGTTCTCTCCTGCCCAGTGACAGCGGCCTGGCCCCGCCCCCAAGGAGCCCCAGAACGCTCCCGGCCGAACCCCGAGCCACGGCCACGCCCCCTTTCTGGAAGGGATCGGTGGCGGCTGCAGCTGCCAAGGTCCCCGAGGGCGCTCGCGGCAGGGGAGGATCAAGGAAAGACTTGTTTATTATAGGGTCGCGTTGCTGGGGGAGGGGTACAGGCCATGTCCGCGCTGGCTGGCGAGGCTGGGGAACTCGAGGGGCGGCGTGCAGGGGGGGCAGTGACTGCCAGCGATTGTCATCCCGAGGGCCAAGGGCACAGCTGGGCGCTCCAGAGGATGCCCGTGGGATTGCGGCGCAGGGGCAATGTTGACCCCGCGGGCCTTGCGCCCCGCGCTGTCCCTGCCTGGCGAAGGCCGGTTTGTAGGGGTGCGGTCTGAAGCCTGCGCGACTGCGGCCTGCGCTCCCCTCATCCCTGTCCCGGTCCCTCGGGCCTGGGACTCCGCAGCCTCGGGGGATGGGTTCTCGGGGGTCCTTGTGTCCCCCTTTCTCACAAGCCCGGCCCCCGAGCTCCATCCGAATGGATCCCCCAGCTGTTCCTCTGGAGCATCTTAGTTGGTGCTTGGAGGGGTGCTCACGCCCCGGCTCCCAGCGCCCGAAAACCCGCACCCAGGTCCGCTCGGCCCAGGGCGCCACCCGCTGGCCCTGGGGACAGTCGCGCGCACCCCGCTTATTACAGGGCGTCCGCTGGGTCCTAAGCCCTTCCCCGCGCTCTGTGTGAAAGACCCAGAGAGCCGGGAGACCAAGGGCCGAGATCTCCGTAAAAGCCCGGTAGTGCAATGGCCAGTGCGGGTTTCGTCATTCAGGCGGGGCCACAGGAAATCTGGCCTGGCAGCGGTGTTGCAGGGCTGATAGTGGTTGCCGAGGGTGGGAGGAGATTCGGATTGACACGACCTTTATTTCTTAAAAGGGTTATCAGTCTGGGACACACGGACCCTGATGGAAGAGAGAACCAAACTTACATCAGACACTTGGCCCCGTGGGCAGGAGCCAAACCAGATCAGACTGGCGAGCCTCGCCCCGGGGCAGGCTTGCGCATGACACATGACACTTGCCAGAAAAGTCAGGCCACTGCCACCTCCAGCCCCACATTCCCATCCCAATCTCTTTTTAAAGACCAATCTACAGATCAGGTGGGCAAATCCAGAATTAGAACAGAAAAGGGCAAGATTCCAAACCTTGTAACCCCACTTCCATTTTACAGGAGAGAGAACCACAGCTGGAGACAAATTTATGTCCCTTCCCCCAGTCCGGGAATTCAATTAGGACACATCCTCAGGACTGTAACAGAATAGAACACTGTCAGCCCTGGGGCATTGAAGACCCTACCCTGGTCTTTTCTGCCCATCCTTTAGGCCAGGCCACCAGCTGGGAGCCTGAAAGACACTAGATCAAGGCGTTTACATCAAGTGCTTTGGAGGCTGGAGCAGGTGACAAGCATTCTTTCAATCACTTTTACTGAGCTGGGAAGAAAAAAGTTAGGGGTGGCTGGATGCTACGTGTTCCTATTTCCCAGGGGAGAAGGTGGAGTTCACTCCCACTAGGCACTGGGGACACCTGAGCCAGTTGGGGTAGAACAAGGGTGGCTTGCTTGGCTTCTTTCTTTCTTCTTTTTTTTCCTTTTGCTTGGCTTCTTTTTAATCCAGGCCCGTGATGGGGAAAGGCCAGGGCTTCACGCATGTGAGACACATGCTGTATCATTTTTTTTTTTCTTTCTTTCTTCCTTTTTGAGACAAGATTTTGCTATGTAGTTCACACTGTCCTTGAACTCGCAGTGATTCTCCTGCCTCGGCCTCCTGAATGCTGGGATTACAGGCATGAGCCACCATGCCCGGCTTCCCAGTATTCTTTTTCTTCTTTCTCCCCCTACCCCAGTTTCTTTTCAATAGAAAAAGTAATTCAGAAAAATATGGAATACTAACCCAAGAAAAATAGGGTTTTTCGTTGTTGTTTTGAGGGGGCTGCTGGGGAGTGAACCCAAGGCCTTCGCACTGAGCCACATCTGCAAATCTTTGTAATTTTTATTTTTAAAATTTCTATGCAGGGCTGAGCCTGGTGGCACACACTTGTAATCACAGCACTCAAGAAGCTGAGGCAGGAGGATTGCTGTGAGTTCAAGACCAGCCTAGGCTACAAAGTGAGTTGAAGACCAGCCTGAACTGCATAGCGAGACCTTGTCTTAAAAAGACAATAAATAAATAAAATAAAATAAAATAAAAAAATTCAATGCAGGGTCTTGATAAGTCACTAAGTTACTCAGGCTGACCTCAAACTTGGATCTTCTTGCTTTGGCCTCCAGAGTACAGAAATTATAGGTGTGTGCCATCTTTTTTTTTTTTTTTTTTTGAGACAAGGTCTCACTGGGTAGTCCTGGCTCATCTTGAACTCACTATGTAGCCTACACTGGCATTGAACTCATGGTGATCCTCCTGCCTCAACCTCCCAAGTATTGGGATCACAGGCGTGCATCACCATGTGTGGACCATTCTTGTTTTTAAAAGGAATGAACAAAAGACCAGGTCCTTAGTACTGGCTGTGTTTCCCAGAGCAGGAGAGATTGGGTCCCAGATAAACACCCTCCTGCAAGGAGACCTGAGGTGAGGAGCTCATTGGTTTCCCATGTGAATTCCCCACCCCCACCCCACGGAGGGGACAAGGCTTTATATCATCACTGTCTGCCAGGAGAACCTTTGGACCTTGAAGAGGTAGTTCCTTTTTTTTTTTTTTTTTTTTTTTTTTTGTGGTGACAGGATGGGCCTGGACTCACTCTGTAGCCCAGGCTGGCCTTGAACTCACAGCAATCCTCCTGCCTCAGCCTTCCAAATGCTGGGATTACAGGTGTACACCACCACACCTGGTGAAGGGTGGTTCTTAACCTTTTGCTCCTGAGGAGCTGTTGTGAAGGAATTTGGTCCCTCCTGCCTGGTGGATGGGGAGGCTTTGTAACAGCATGCACCTCTTCCTGTGCAAGCATCCTTCCTGAACCAAGTCTCTTTCCAGCCTTCGGGGGAAGCTACAAAGCTGTCCCCACCTCCCACTGCCCTCAGGCGGGGTAGACTGCAAGCTGGGCATGCCCAGACATGTTCCCTCCGCAGCCGCAGCTCAGCCCTCCAGCCCTGTGCCTGGTGGAAGACACCCTTATTCCTTGTTAATCACAGTTCCTGCCTGTGTTCCTCCAGAATGCTTAAGGAGTGTTCTCATCTCAGTAGGCTGCACTGCGCCGGGCACACAGCAGAGGCTCAGTGAGCTTGGAGGAATAAAGGCCGGCTAGATAAGGAGGTAGCTGTTTCTAGGACTGCAGACCCGTATCTGTGCTGCAGGGCACACACAGACCCAAGTTCATACCTCACATGGCTGAAGAATGGATTCCAGAATGCAGATAGGAAAAAACGTTTATTAGAAGAAAGCTCCTGTAATCAGGAGGGGGTTGGAAGGTGGGTTGCCACAGGGACTCATTGTCTAGGGGTTTTTCTACAAGGACTACATCTCAGACCACTACACCAGGCTGAGGTCAACCTATAGGGTTATGAAAGAGTACAACTACAGGAAGGGATATGAAACTTCAGCCCTGAGCATTGTGTCTTCATCTGGTGGCCCGGTTTTTCTCAGGCCTCAGTCTAAGGGCTTCGACTTATCTTGGGTCTGCTTTGTCCCTAGTTGCCTGCCCTGCCTACTACAAATTCCCTCTGGAGAAGTGTTCCTGAGTCCTGTTAGGGGTAAATGGGTGATGACCACTCTAGCTTCTTCTGCTGGATGGGGCAGACACAGCAGTAGACAGTCAGGACACTCCCCAGAAGGCCTTGATAGACAACAGGTATCCTTTTTTCCAGTGGATGAATAGCATTGAGTCTGGAAGAGACAGAGCTTATTAAGCAATTGAGTATGCACAGCCCAAAGAGAATAATGAGCCAGGTGTGGTGGCACACATCTGTAATCCCAGCACTCGGGAGGCTGAAGCAGGAGGATCATTGTGAGTTCAAGACCAGCCTGGGCTACAGAATAAGCTCAAGGCCAACCTGAACTGCATAGCAAGAACTGTTTCAAAAAGACAAAACAAACAAACAACCCCCCCAAAAAAAAACAACAAAACAAAACAAAACAAAAAGAGAACAATGACCCTAACCTATGATGTTTCTACCAGTGAACCAGGAATGGCTTCTCATAGAGGAGTCATGTGGGGAACCTCAGGGGTCAACATGGTGCTGACCTGCTGAGGAAGATCTGGGAAGGTTGAAATCAAAACACTAAGCTTGATTGCATAGGTCCTGCCCTGGGTTGTTAGAATATCTAGAGCCACCTAGTTCTGTAAGACAACCTGTCTCATCAATTTGACTTCAGTGTTCAAAAGAAATTCCCTTGAGTCGTTCAGGGCTTGCTAGGTATACAGCAGTTGGTCAATGTCTCTGTATGTTGTATGACATCTTCCAGCCCCAGGGAAATAAAGGTAGGTACTGAATAATCATCAGTGAAATTCACTTCGAGACCACCAGTATTGAAGATGGGGTTGGTTGGCAGATTGGGCAATGCTAGGAAGAGTCTTAAGAATACATCTCCCTATCTACTCAAGGCCTTAAAGTAGTCCCAGAGCCTATGGGCACTGTTAGGGGTGCCATATTAAATTTCAGGGGCATTAGTCCAATCTACTGCAAACCAATTTTCAGTCTGCAGCGTCATACAGATCTACTGATCACGAGGAGCCTGTCCAATGTTTAGTGACATTGTTCCCAAGATGAGGGTGTCCTTTAGCTAAAGCATCCCACAGTGGGGGCTAACCCAAGTAGCCATCTTGATCTTTGGCTGTTAGATCTAATAGGACCTTGGCCTATAAACTTGGATGACAGGTTCAGCCAGTACCCATGTGGAGGTCTGAGTGTTGGTTCTAGAGAAGGCTTGATAGTGTTCTAGGCTATGAAGAATGGACTGTTTAGGCCATTTGCCTACCTGAGATCCAGGTACCACCTGACAAACACCAGAGGGCTTTTGCCTTTGATTAATGAGGTTCTCTAGCTTGTTCTACTCATCATTCTGGAAGGAGGCCCACCAGGAGAGCCCTGAGGTGCTGGGAAAGGGAATCAGTCCACAAATCTAGCATATTTCTTGCCATACCCAAAAATGAATTTGACTCTCCCTTCCCTGACTGGTTAAGCACAGCCATGAAAACAATAGTAGGTAGCATGCCAGTTTCCTATCTGGAGATGTAGTTTTTCTTCTGAATAAGAGATTTAAATCTTCTATCAGCTCACAAGAATATTAAGGCGGTGGTCACAAGATAAAGGAACATGCCAGGCTCACAGGGGTTGAGTTGGGAATGGGGTTCCCAGGAATCCAGGCCAGCTACTGTGACAACCAAGGGAGCTGTGATTTGAGAATCACCATGTGTGCATACATAGCCCCTCCCAAGTTTGCTGTAAGGAAGCAGAGGAAGAAGATTACCAGCACCAAGTCTATGGGTGTAATATGGGATGTGTGAGCTCTCTGGGTCAAGTCTCCCTTCATTGCTGCAGAATTTGTTGAAATTTTACCAAATGAGCTATCTTCAGACAAATTTTTTTAAAAAGATGAATAAAAAACTCATTTAAAAATGGTCACCTTAGCCGGGCATGGTGGCTCTAACCTTTAATCCCAGCACTCGGGACGCTGAGGTAGTTGGAGCATTATGAGTTCGAGGTCAGGTTGGGCTACAACGTAAGCAAGCCTGGCCTGAACTACATAGTGCAACCCTGCCTTGAAAAACATAGGGCCAGGAGTTTTGGCTCAGTGGCTTAAATGCCTGCCTGGCAGGTCCAAGGTTGTGCATTTGATCCCTGGTACTGCAAATAATAAAAATAAAAAATGGTCATGCTGTTCAGGTGCTAAAACACAAATACAGCCAGGCGTGGTGGTGCACACCTGTAATTCCAGCACTTGGCAGGCTGAGGCAGGAGGATTGTTGCAAATTTGAGATCAGCCTGAGCTACAAAGTGAGTTCAAGGCTAGTCTGAAACTGCATAGTGAGGTTTTATCTCAAAAAGGCAAAAAAAAAAAAAAAAAAAAAAATTAAATACAAAACAAACACAACCCCCAGATGTATGGGTTACCACTGTCTCATTTATTGATTAGAGATGCTACACTAGGCTTCAGTCTCCTTTGGCAAGGTTTTTGGGCTCCCAAAATTGGGGTGTTCTAAGGTCTGTTGCAGGGGATGAGCTGACCCTATCTGCTTTAAGTTATCAACTATGGGCAGCAGTCCCTTTTCTGTCTCTGGTCTTAAGAGGGTAATGTCTCTGACGAGGAAAAGTGGTGTCTTAATGTGTATCTGCACAGAAGTAAATAGCTTTGATTGCCTTTCTTATTTTACTTTGATTTGCCCACAACTCCAAGTCAACATCCACCTCTTCTAGAAAGACAACATACCTGGCGTTTTGTTATATAAGTGACAGCACTGAGGCAAGATAAAATCTCTCAGGAAGGGAGCAGACCTTTTTAGGCATGATCAGAAAGGCATGTGAAACTAGAAACCCATCCCAATTATAGATCAGAGGTTGAGAAAAGAATCAGACAGGGAGAAAAGAAATCTTTCCTGTGATGCCTTCCACCACGGTGTGGCTGTGTGGAGGATGGCCAGGGGTAGAGAGAACTGAGAATCTGGCTCCAGTATCCAGCAAGAAGCTAGTTTTCTTTCCCTCAATAGTAAAAATCAGCGGGCACACCGGAGGGAGAGGACAGCTTGTTCCCTGGGGCCTTCCGTCCGGTTGGAGCGACTGGTTAAGACAGATCTAGCCCCACACTTTCGCCTCTGGGGGCAGCATGACCTCCAGTGACCACCTGGGACACTGAGGGCATGGCTTAGCAGGCTTCTTACAGGTGGGAGCTTTGTCACAAGCCCTCCTGAAATGCCTCGGCTTCCCACAACCATAACAAGTGGGGGCCTTGGTCAAGGGGCCCCTAGAATTAGACTTGAGGTAAAGGCTCTGCAGAGCCTCTGCAAGGGCAGTGGCCCTTTCCCTACCCCTTTGCTTTCTCTTCTCGGCCTCCTCCCAGTCACGATTATAGGAGACGGAAGAGGCTACCTTTACCAGAACATCAAGTGAGCTATCTGGGTCAAAGGCCATGTTTTGAAGCTGCCTGTGGATATCAGAGGCTGAATGAGTGATGAATTTATGTGTAAGAATAACCTGACCTGCCTCTGACTCAGGAGACAAAAACGTGTATTTAGTTAGAGCATCCTGCAGTCCTTCTAAAAAGGCCGAGGGATTCCCATCCTTCTCTTGGCTGACAGTTGACAATTTAGAATATTTCTGAGGTTTAGACCTAGTTCTCCTCAGGCCCTCAAGAACGCAAGTTTGGAAATGTCTCCTGTTCCAGTCCCCTGCTGCACTATCGGGGTCCCACTGAGGATCCTGCTGTGGGACCACCTGGGTTCCTGTGGTGAACGGCTGTTCTCCTGGTCCTGAATCCTCTGGTCTTTGGAAATGGGTGAGGTAGAGCTCATCCCCCAAAGGCTAAGCAGCCTGAAAGCCACTTGCACCTCCCCAGGGCTCAGGGTCTGGTTTACAAGTAACACGACATGTTTCCAAGCTAAGTAAAAAGACCCAGTAAGCCCTCTGAAAGCCTCGATGTACTCATCAGACTCATCTGAAAATTTCCCTAGATCTTGTTTTATTTGTCTAAGATCGCTGAGGGATAATGAGGTGTGTACACGTGTGGGCCTTGAATCTTTAATCTGGAGCAGTTTAGGGGCTTCAGGGCCCAGAGGGTGAAGGGGAGGAGTACCGGGCCTGGTGGTGGTGGAAACACTGGATCTGCCGGTTAGAGCTGCCTGATTCTCTTCCAGATCACACCCATACTTTGGGCATAAAGCAGGACTGGCTCTCAAAGTTAAGAAGACTGGAACGTGAGGGACCTCTGACCATTTCCCCTGTCTCTTACAGAATAATTCCAGTTGAAGGACAGTGTCATAATCAGTACTGCCCTCTGGTCTCCATCTTTTCTCACCCAGAGGGTAGTGAGGCCATGTGCAGATACAGAAAAAGATTAAGGAATGTTTCTTTAAAATTTAGGGATCGGGGCCAGGAATTTAGCTCAGTGGTGTAAGTGCCTGCCTGGCAGGTGCGAGGTTGTGAGTTCAATCCCCAGTACCAAATAATAATAATAATAATAATAATAACATTAAAATTTAGGAATCAAAAGAATCCCAGTATCTAAGAATACAATCCAAGGGAGTAAAGGAATTTGAGGTCGACTTCGAGTTTTTCATCCTGCAAGACAACAAGGGGGAAATGTCCCTTCAGACCCTTGTATATTCTTAGTGCTAAGATGTCCCCCAGTGTTCCCCATTCCGGGGCAAGTGGCTACTGACTAGAGTGTGACCGGAAGGTGGAAGGACCATCAGATTATCCACTCTTACCCTAACCATAACCCATCCCCTCCCACGATATCATGCTTGCTTGATCTAAACCAGCCCTCTTTTTCTTTTGGCCCTATTCCAATTAGCCTATCTCTGGAGGGAAACAAGCTCTGCGACAGAAATCATTGCCAGAGCAGGGCAACTTCCTGGTGACCAAGGGTAAATTACAAGTAATCTCTGTAGTTCCCACTTGTGCCTGTTTTCTCCATCAAATCTCAGAGAAATTCTGGGGCCCAAAGTCTAATTCATCAATGAAAGCCTCAGGGTTAAAACTCCTGAGCAGTGACCCCACTGAAAGAGGCCAATAGCCCTCCCTGTCCCTGCCGACATGGTGTGGTGCGATCACCATTTTTCTGTGCAGAGCGTGTGTGTGGGACCCATAATTCACAGTATGAACCCTTGGGTTAGGAGAGGTGTGAAGGCTTCCGTCCTTTGGCAGGTGTTCTGACTTGGAGTCACTCACAGAAGGAAGTGGGATCCTCACTAAACCCACTCAGGCTCCTGTGTTTTTCCAGCTGATCTTTCTCCACAGGCAATCAAAGTAGGGGTTGCATGAATTTAGCAAGAGTGGTCTGTTTTGGGGTATACCGTCTTGCTGGGAAGCAAGGGAGAGAAGAGCATTCCAGAGACAAATACATGAAAGAACGGATGTTATGTAAGTTTAGAATTTAGTCAGATACAGAGAAAGCTTCTTACCTCACGCCTCCTCGTTCAGGTTTTTATGTAACCTTGTTCTGAGCCACTCAGGCTCATTCGCTCGCATTTGTCAGCTCCAAGGAGACTGACTCACTTACCTGAAATCACCATCGCCCAGTTTATGGGTAGGAAAGGGCCTTTAATAGTAAGGAACAGAGGAGCCAGGGATGGTGGTACACACCTATAATCCCAGCACTTGGGAGACTGAGGCAGGAGAATCACTCCAAATTTGAAGCCAGTCTAGGTTACAAAATGAATTCAAGCTGGGCGTGGTGGCGCACACCTTTAATCCCAGCACTCCGGAGGCTAAGGTAGGTGGAGTGTTGTGAGTTCAAGGCTGGCTTGGGCTACAATGCGAGCGCAAGTCTGGCCTGAGCTACATAGTGCAACCCTGCCTCAAAAATCTAGGGCTGGGAGTTTGGCTCAGTGGCTTAAGCACCTGTCTGGCAGGTGTGAGGCTGTGAGTTCAATCCCCGATGCTGCAAAAAAAAAAAGAAAAAAAAAAATGAATTCAAGGCCAGCCTGAACTGCATAGTGAAACCCCGTCTCCAAAACAAAACAAAAAAGGAAGAAAAAATGCAGATTCCACTCTGGCTTTATCAGTCTGAGCCATCTTCAGCTCCTTGCCACCTTTCTTCTGGAAAGGAAACTGGGTTCCAGCCTCTCTGGTGCCAGCATCTGTGCATTCTGTTCATCTGGGCTGAGGAGAGGTGGGGAAAGTGGTTTATGCCCTATGACCTCAGGGAGCCATTTGTCTCTAAAGGGAAAAAACCCTAACTTTTAAAGTTCCATTGTGCAATGCAGGTAAAACGGCCCTGCTTATTGCCAGCCTGCTGTCTCATGTGGGATTCCCGTGCACACGCTCCTCCAAAGGCAGCTGGCGCACTAGCAAAGGGAAGCCAAGTGCTTGATCCAGGCTGAGAAAGTATCACTAAAGATTGTGAAGTCAAAAGAAAGCCAAAGTCTGAAGATGCTGAATCATGACACCTCCTAGAAAGACTGTTTTTGTTTGTTTGCTTGCTTTTAGGCAATCTTGAATAAGAACCCTCTCTCATAACCCTGCAGCTCTTCTTATTTTGGTAGGTTTTGACACACAAGGGACTCTGCAGCTTCCCTCCTTGTCTCTGGAGGCATTTTCTCCTTTTCAGAAGGCTCTGCCAGCTAACTGGCCACCCATCGCAGCCTTGTCCCTAGGCAGTATGAGTCAGGACATATTCCACACTGGAGGGTGTCTTGGTTACTTTTCTCTTGTTGCTGAGACAAAATACTTGATGCCCAAAATGAAAGAAGGAAAGGTTTATTTAGCTTACAGTTATTTTTGGAGGTTTCAGTCCATAATCAGCTGGTTCCAAGGCAGGGTGGCATGGCTGAGGGGTAACAGTTTACGATGGCCCCAAGAGACAAGAGTGAAAAGGGCAAGATGGAAAAGCAGGGCTCCTTCCTTCCTTTATATTGTATGCTGGCTCCCTGCCCCTGGGTGGGTGCAGCACTCACACGGCCAATCCCAGAGCTAGACAATGGACCAATTACAAACGCTAGGCTCAGTCACCAAGGGCCGCCCCCCATGACTGCATGAGGCTTTGGGGGGACATCCAAACACAAACTATAACAGAGGGGATGTGACAGACAATTTGAATCAGTGTCACAAAAAACCTGCTTGTCAAATATGACCAGTAAGACAGTCTTAGAAAGAGTGGCTCTTTGTCAGTTGTGGGGGTACACTCCTGCAATTCCAGCACTTGGGAGGCTGAGGCAGGAGGATCATTGCAAGTTCGAGCCCAGCCTGGGCTACAAAGTGACCTCAAGGCAGCCTGAACTGCATGGTGAGACCCTGTCTCAAAAAAAAAAAAAAAAGAGTGGCTATTAGACTGAGTGTATCTAGAGTCTATTGTCAAAGTCTACTCTCATCTACTCCCGCACAAGAACTTTAACAAGCAACAGCTACAAAGGTCACAGACAGACATAAACCAAGCCCAAAAGAGCAAAGCAAATCCAGCCTGAACAGTAGACTTGTAAGACACACAATGAACAAGCTAAGTGAAAAAAAGCCAGCATTTCTGTGAAGCAAGCTTAGTTCTGCTAGAAAGGTGTCTCCGGCAAAGGCTGTCAGTCCCCTCCTCTTCGGGTAAACTGATGTGAGTAACTATTTGGGAGAAAGCACACAATCTCCTAATTTCCTGACCAAGAATTACACTATAGTAGCTCCTTTAGGATTTCATAGGTACACATCCAGAACTGTAAATAATTTTTTTTTCTTTTTTGGCACCGGGGATCAAACTCACAACCTCATGCCTGCCAGGCAGGCAATTAAGCCACTGAGCCAAACTCCCAGCCCTAGTTTTTTTGAGGCAGGGTCACACTATGTACTTCAGGCCAGCCTTGCTTACAGTTGTAGCCCAAGCCAGCCTCGAACTCACAACGCTCCTCCTACCTCAGCCTCCCGAGTGCTGGGATTAAAGGCGTGCGCCACCATGCCTAGCTATTTTAACAAATTTAGAACTTTTTTTTTTTTTTTTTTGGTACCAGGGATGGAACTCAACCTTGCTCCTGACAGGCAAGCACTTAGGCCACTGAGCTAAGTCTCTGGCCCTATTTTTTTGAGACAGGGTCTCACTATGCAGTTCAGTTTGGCCTTGAACTCACTTTGTAGCCCAGGCTGGTCTCAAACTCCCAATGACCCTCCTGCCTCAGCCTCCCAAGTGCTGGAATTAAAGGCATGTGCCACCATACCCAGCCACATAACCTCATTTTTAAAAAATACATTTTATTGTAAATTTCACTAAGAACAGACCAATATCTTAAATTTTACCCAGTGTGGTGATGCTTGGTAGTTCCAGTACTTGGGAGGCTGAAGCAGGAGGATCACAGTAGTTCAAGACTAGCTTGGGCTACATAGTAAGTTCAAAGCTAGCCTCAGCTACATAGTAAGACTCTGTTTAAAAAAAAAAAAAAAAGAGTTGTAGTCAATACCTACAATTTCATCTACAAAATTCAGAATTTCAGAATGCTATTTAATGCTTCAAGGGTTTTCCGGGGCTTTTGAACATGAACATTTACATTGATCCCAATGAATTATTTTTTAACCAAATTTTTACATCACCAAAAGCACATGTAAGTTTAGTTTGAAGACCATACGTAAAAGGAACATTACCAGTCATGGGCACTTAAAATGGCAAAACTCAGAAGAACTAAAGCATCCACAAATGACAGGAAGAGATTCATTTGGCTTCAGCACCACCAGCTTTATAGTGTAAAGTTGCGCAAGCTGTTGCATGTGTAACAATGCATCCAGCTCCAACTTCAAGGTGTACAGGATAGCACAGCCTGTGATTCTAGCATTTGGAAGGCTGAGGCAGGAGGACTGCCGGCCTGAGCTACATACTAAGTTCAAGGCCAGTCTAAATAATACAGAGATAGTGTCTCAACAAACGAAAGACCTAGTTATTTCAGGAATTTATAAAGAAGCACAGGATGGCTGGAGAGTACTCAGACATAAATCAACGTATAGACAAAAGTGTTTATTCCTTCTCATAGACTTAGTAAGAAAGCTCTTTAATTGAATTTTATTAGATAATGTCTAGCAAACACACTTGTCATCACTCCCCTTCTCTACCAGAATAAGCCATAAGGATCTGTTACTGACTCAACTTGTGCTGTGTAGGACCCAAGGAGTAGCAGACACCCTTGTTTAAGAAAGCAGTCCTAAACCAGGCGTGGTGGTTCATGCCTTTAATCCCAGCACTCGCCTTTAATCCCAGCACTCGGGAAGCTGAGGTAGGAGGAGCGTTGTGAGTTCCAAGCTGACTTGGGCTACAACATGAGTGCAAGGCCAGCCTGAGCTACATAGTACGACCCTACCTCAAAAAACAAGAGCTGGGAGTTTGGCTCAGTGGCTTAAATGCCTGTTTGGCAGGCTTGAGGTTGTGAGTTCAATCCCTGGTGCCACAAAAATAAATAAATGAATAAATAAATAAATAATCTCAAAGGAAACTATCTACTTAATCTGACTTTTAATTTCCTGAAGTTTTTTTTCTGTCACATTATTGGAAGTCTAAGTCAACTTAAAAGCTATTGCCTTAGGTTTTAAGATACTTTCCACTGTGTTAAAATTTAGATATAACTGCCGAGTGCAGTGATACTCACCTGTAATCCTAGTTATCCCAGCACTTAGGAGGCTGAGGCAGGAGGATCACTACCAGTTTGAGGCCAGACTAGGTTACATAGTGAGTTCAAGCCCAGTTTGAACTACATAGTAAGAACCTGTCTAAAAGAAAAAAATAAATGGGTGGGAATGGGAAAAAAAGAATTAAGATTTATTATGTACAGATGCAAATTCCCTATGATGAATGGATGTCATTATGGATGTCAATGGTGTGCCAATAAAATTAATTTTTAAACAAAGAATAAAATTTGCATATAACTGGTCAGAAGTTTATACATCTTATTCTGGCTCTATTGCTCAAGACCTCCAGTATGGAAAAAGGTCAGTTTAGGAATAATACTCTCCACCAAGAAAAACACAAAGACAAGCCATCTGTAGTCACATTTCTCCATTTTTTCTTTTGCCTTTTTTTTTTTTTTTTGAGACAAAGTCACACTACTTAGTTCAGACTGCACTTGAACTCACTATGTAGTTCAGTCTGGCCTTGAACTCGTGGTGATTCTCCTGCCTCAGCCTCCCAAGTGCTGGGATTACAGGCAGGAGCCACCACTCCCAGCTATACCACTTCTAATTAAGAAAAGTGGAGGTGGTGGGAGACAAAAAATTTTTTAGCAAACAAGTTTTGACCAGTATTTTGAAACACAGTTGGTTTAGAATAAACCATGGACTGTTGGCCAAAATGAGGAGAAATTTAGGCCTTGAAAAACTCAGCAGCGTTAGCCAAGCCGCTGCGTGGTCGGTGGATACAGAAGGCTCATGACTACGTGCATCTCTAACCCAGAGAAGGACAAGGGGGCCGCTAAGGGTATTAATACCGCCCAAGTTATTCCAAAGCAAAGCATCTTCGTCAGGCTAGAGCCCGAGATCAGAGTGCGCTGTCGGTTACACAGGCTGCGGCGGACCATGGTAAAATCGTCCTTTTTCTAAGTCACAAGTAACTAAGACTTTCCAAGGGAGCAGCAGAGTAGCCTGAGCACTTTACAGCAGGGCTCCTCAGACACACCCGCTAGCCTCGCAAAACCTCTCACTCCAAACTTCTTCTGTGACAGATGGTTGAAACCTGCTGTCACAGAAACCTTGAACTCTAGACTGGCTCACAAAGAAGCCTCAGAGGGCGGGACACGCAGCTCAGCGGCACAGCACTTGCCTGGCAAACGTTGAGGCCCTGAGTTCGATTCCTGATACCCTTTAATTAATTAATTAATTAAAAGCCTCAGAATTCCCTGAAGTCCTAAATGGCTGACCTCATTCTAGAGGGCACCGAAACCCCCCTGCTGTCCTAAAATAAAGGTGACTAGAAGAGAAAGACAAAAGACCAATGTCGGAGTCTTTGCTGGACCTTGGTATCTCCTCTCACATCAGCGCCCCAGAATGACCTGCCGTGGGTCCAAGACACTGCCAAGCGACCTCAGAGAGACTGTGGGGACGGTCAGACTGGGGTGCACTCTCCAGCAGGGAACCAGGCTGAGCTCGCAGCTCCCCAAAACTTACCCTCTCCTTTCACCAGTAAAAGTGTTTATAGGCAGCTGATGCCACAAACAGGAGAGGTGGGAGGTTCCAGGGTGCAAGTGTCCGGCAGTTGTGGGGATGTCCCCGGAGTCCTGTGCGGGTTCAGCCAGCCTTGCCAGTCAGCCCCTCTTGCCCAGTGTTGCTGGGATGCGCGGCTCTCAGGAGCCAACCTCACCTCCTGCCTGGCCGCCGACCATACGGGAGCATTTGTTCAGGGTCCTCTGCTCTCTGCAGATCAAATCAAGGGAGGTCGCTGTAACTGATAAAAAGGAAAAAGGATTTCCCAAAACTGGCTCCAAAGAGAAGCAGGAGCAGGTGAGCCTCACCACCACTCCCCACAGGTGGATAACGGTCTTTTATCCTAAGGAACAGATGGGGAGGAGGAGGAGCCAGAGAGATATTGCAGATTCCAGCTTGGGCTTTATCACCTAGCCATCTTCAACTCTGTCACCTTTCTTTTGGAAAGCAAACCAGGCATCCGCTATCCTGTTCATTCATCTAGGCTGAGGACGGGTGGAGGAAGCCCTTTATGCTTTAGGCCTCAAGAAGCCACTTGTCAACCGCGGGTGTGGTAGTGAAAGCTTGTAATCTTAGCATTTGGGAGGCTGAGACTGGAGGATTGCCTCGAGTTCAAGGCTAGCCTGGGCTATGTTTCAAGAACCTGTCTCAAAAAACAAACAATCAAACAATCGAAAGCCACTTGTTTCTAAAGGAAAAAAAAAACAGTTGTGGTTGTGCCAGCCTGTGATCCCAGCACTTGGGAGGCTGAAGCAGGACGATCAGTGGAGTTCAAGGCCAGGCTAAACTACATAGTGAGACCCTGTCTCAAAAAAATAAAAATAGCCAGGCATGATGGCGCATGCCTGTAATCTCAGCACTGAGGAGGCTGAGGCAGGAGGATTGCTGGGAGTTCAAGGCCAGTCTGGGCTGCAAAGTGAATTGAAGCCCGGCCTGAACTGCATAGTGAGACACTGTCTCAAAAAGACCAAAATAATAATAATAATAATAGCCGGGCATGGTAGCACACGCCTTTAATCCCAGCACTCGGGAGGCTGAGGTAGGTGAAGTGTCGTGAGTTTGAGGCTGGCTTGGGCTACAATCTGAGCAAGGCTGGCCTGAACTATGTAGTGTGACCTGCCTTAAAAAAAAAAAAAAGGGCTGGGAATTTGGCTCAGTGGCTTAAGTACCTGCCTGGCAGGCGCAAGTTGTCAGTTTGAGCCCCAGTACTGCAAAATAAATCAATAAATCAATAAATAAAAATAAAAACTAAAAACAGTTGGGGATGTAACTTAGTGGTAGAACTCTTGCCTACTATGTGCAAGGCCCTAGGTTCAATCCACAGTACTACAAAAATAAATAAACAAATAAATGAAAGAAATGGAAAGAAAGAAAGAAGGAAAGAAAACAGCCAGGCGCCGCGGCACATGCCTTTAATCCCAGCACTTAGGAGGCTGAGGCAGGAGGATCGTTGCAAGTTCAAGACCAACCTGGACTATAAAGTGAGTACAAGGCCAGCCTGAACTGCATAGTGAGACCCTGTCTCAAAAAAATAGGGCCAGAGATTTATCTCAGTGGCATAAGTGCCTGCCTGTCAGGTGTGAGGTTGTGAGTTTGATCCCCGGTACCAAAAAAAAAAAAAAAAAAAGAAAAGATAACTAACTAACAACTATAGTACACAGGCAGATAAATTAGATGAAAATCAGTATACAGTCAGAGAGGCTCTGGGCTCTCAAGGAAGTCTGAAAAATAAAGACATCAGCATTGTGGCTGGAGGCACATCTGAAGAAGGTCAGGCCTGGAGGTAAAGTCTCAAGGCCAGGCTTGCCTACCTCCCTGAGGGATAAGTGTAATTTGAGATGATAGTGTCATTAGTACCACCCAGTCCATTAAATCCAGATATGCATCAGACACCAGGGTGAGTGACCAGAACATCTGTACCCATCCATTCCCAAAATGTTCTTGTTTTAGAAGCCATAGGTAAGCCAGGGTGAATGATATCAGTGCTTGCGACAGGCCTGGCTTCCCAAGGATCAGTATTAGCTAAGCAACTATACTTGTAATCCTACAGGTTGACTATGGTTTGGCTCGCATTATTCCAATGTTGTGACTTTGCCATACAAATTACCCTGACGAAGGCCCTCAGTGCCAGCCAATTTGGGGACCCCATCTGTCTCTCAAGCTATTTCTCAATAAACTTCTCCTACTCTTAACCTCCATTGCCCTTTGGAGCTCATCATCAAGGGATGAGAACTTGGCACAACTAACATCTAGCGGGTTGCAATATGTATTTCTCCTGCATCAGCGGGGCTTTCTGACCATTTGGTAGGCAGGAGGAAAGGAAAGCGGTTCAGAGGCTCAGCGTTTGGATCCACTGCCAATCACTCTACGCTCCTTTCAAGCCCAAAGCCAGAATCCCTCCCCCGCTTGGCTTTTGAAATTTTGGATGTGGTGGAGAGCAGTGAGCTACAAGCGAGTTAGTGATCCTAATATGGTCTCAGAGGGAGAGAGCCATCTTTTTTTTTTTTTTTTTTTTTTT